>PVIW01004559.1:0-129066 GCA_004026585.1 Noctilio leporinus | reverse complement strand
CCTGAAACACCAATTCATAAGAACCTATGCACACCTATGTTCATAGCAGCACTATTTACAATAGCCAAGTGCTGGAAACAGCCTAAGTGCCCATCAGTGGATGATTGAATCAAAAAACTTTGGTACATTTACACAATGGAATTCTATATAGCAGAAAGAAAGAAGGAACTTGTACCCTTTGCAACAACATGGATGGAACTGGAGAGTATTATGCTTAGTGAAATAAGCCAGTCAGTGAAAGACAAATATCATATGATCTCACCCATTATGGGACAATAATGAGCAAAACTAACAACAAGCAAGTGTATACATATTAATTGAATCAAGTATATGAATACAAGGAATAGGCCTTCAGTGGTCAGGGGGAACGGGGTTGGGGGGAGGGGGGAGGCAGAGGCAAAGAAGGGGAGCAGCTTAGACAAGAACCTAGTATAAAGGAACCATGGACATGGACAACAGGTGGGATTGACTTTGAGGGGAATGGGTGGGTGGGGAGGGGGCAGAAGGGAGCAAAAAAGGGGTGGATGTAATACAACAACAATAAAATTTAAAAAAAAAAAGAGAGAGAGAGAGATCAATTTGCTATTCCATTCATTTACACATTCCATTGGTTGCTTCTTGTTTGTGCCCTCACCAGGGATTGAACCTACAACCTTGGCATAGGAGGATGACATTCTAACCAACTGAGCTACTCACAGGGCAAGCACTGTAATATTGTTGATTTGCAGCTGGGAGTATGCATTGATTTGCACCATTTTATTTCAGGGACTTGAGCATCCACAGATCTTGGTATCTCAGGATCCTAGAACCAATCCCCTGCAAATATTGGGAGACAACTTAAATTTGGGGGGAGTCAAAAGCTATCTGGGAATTTTCAGCTCTGTGAGAAAGTGTGCCGTTAGCCCTTCTCTTCCCCTTGTTCAGAGTGAACTGTACTACACTTGGTTTGGGGTAGAATCTATAAATCCCTTTCTGGGTTAAAAGGTATTTCCATGGAGCAGGACTTTTAACAGCCAGAGAATATCCCTTCAGATGGGCTTCAGTATCTATCCTGGGCAATACCAGTGAGATATGATTCCTGAGCCCTCCCTTGCCTTCACTTCAATTAGTTATTGACAGTCAATAACTAGCACCTACCTTCTGTTTCCTAGATACCCTTCTAGTGCCCAGAGGTTACAGAACAGCAGGAGGGAGATGCTTCCCAAGTAGGGGTGGTAGAATGGAGTGAGAGCAGATCTTGGTCTCAGAAGACAGGGTTGAGCGTGTTCAGATTTTCCATAAGTGGCTAAAGGCAGGCTGCTTAACCTCTTTAAACCTTCATTTCCTTAATCTTTAAAACAGGAATTAAAAAAATCTCACCTCAGGAGATCATTTGAAGATAAAATGTGCCATTGCCGTATTATACATATTAATTGAATAATAATGTCAAATAACTAGAGCCCAACTTTAGGCAGCTCATGAGAAAGTGTGGAATGTCATGGTGCTGAGCCCAAAAGTCACAGCTACCCAAAGGTGAAATGGGTGCCCAACACATGCTAAAAATGGGTGATGATCCTGCAAAGACTGGGTGGTGCAGGGACTGAGATCTTCCACCTCATTTTGTTTCTCCCACTGTGATTCATAGGGAGTTGTTGGGATCTTTGATCTGTTCTAATCAATAGCCAGGTGATTAGAAGCACAGGTGGCATCTGAAGGGGGAGATTCTGGTAACACTGAGCTCTCCACCTATGGGATCTGATGCTCTCCCCCAGGGTCAGAATTGAGTCTATGGCTTGCCTGCCAGTGTGAGAAAAATAGCACATCAGACCTGGTGTCAGAATGGGACCCACCTTTTCTCCCCTTTCTTCACATTGTAAATAGTCTTTTAATAAATCTTTATCCTTGTAAACTGCTTCAAAGCTATGTCAAGAAAAGAAATTCCAAACCTAAAAAAAAGATTTGAACTTTATTTGAGCCAAGGTTTTGGGGCCAGTCCCAAAAGCAACATCTCAAAGAATTGAGATAATGCTCTGAGAAAAAGAAGTTCTGCAGTTTATTTTATACATTATAATAAAAAAGAAGATATAAGGAAGTTTACATGACATCCACTGGTGGCAGATTAAAGAGATGGGAAGAAGCAAAGGGAAATTTGTAGGATTGGATAAAATACTTCTTTTACATTGGTGGGTGCAGGATGGTTAACATTTAATGTACACAGTATACAAAGGTATGGAGATAAAAGATAATGAAGAATATTAGGGTGGTTTACCCAACAGTGGGGTGTTTATCTGTGGAGGTCTGGAAAAGAGACCATTCTGATATTTTAAGTAACTATATTGCCAACATAAATGTACAAACCTATAGAGAACTTTTATAAACTTATTTGAGCCAAACAAACACCATGTGCTGAGAAGCAAGATTGCAAATGCCCCTCAGATGAGCAGTTTTGCAGCTTCTTTCGCGTGTTTAAAAAGCAGAGGACAGTAAGGAAGATTACATGGAGGTGGGAAAGGGGATTGGTTTACAAGATAGTTAACAAGATTGTGTTCTCTTGAAAGTGGTTGCAGTTTATTTCAAAAGTATGTTAGCCCAGATGCTCAGAAACAATAGGCAGGGATTGCTAAAGGCAAAGATAAAACTTTTACTAAAGAAGTTATATGCCTTGGTTGGGATTATCCACCAAGATCTGCCCAACTACAAATTTACAGTGGTAAAATCACCCTGTGAAGTTACTTTCCATGGAATCCCACCAGTAAGGAATAGAAATATTAATGGTTTATTTTCAGGGTAGGACAGCCTATAGACAGAAGACTAAAAGCAAAGGGAGATGTGTCTTAGCTGCTGACCCAGTAGTGCTGAGTCTGGTCCTATAAGGCTGCCAGGCATGCTGAAAACACATGTAAACTGTGATATGACAGGATGGGGGTAGCCCTTGGAAGTCTGTGTGTGTCATCCCCACTAGCTGGGAAAAGGAAAACCTTGAGACTATGTATTCATCCCAAGGCCTGGAAGAGCAGGGGAACTACAATACCCAAAGAAAAGTCCATAAAGAGAACAAAGATTCCGGGCCTCGAGGCAGCACCCACCCCATTCCTTTTGCAGAGAGCAACTGAAGTGGCAAGGCTGTTATTTAAAGGAATAACTCCCAGGTTTAAACTTACTCATAGCATTCAAAATGACCATCATTCACTTCTGGAATCAGCCAGAAAGCTGCACCTGCGCCTCAGAAGAGGATTTGAAACTTCTCTTTCGAAAAGGACAAAAGAGCCCTAACAATGTTAGGGTGACAATGTTTCTGTTACTTTATGCCTGTGTTTTTAAATCTAGAGACTTTTAGCTGTGAAATTGACTTTGAATAGAGTCCTTCACAGTGTGGAAAAGAACAAGGACTAGAAATAGGTTGTGGTTAAATCTGAAGGAGTGATCTGTGAAAAATGATAAGGATAAATAGAAATGGCTGTGAAAGTTTTTTTGTTTTTGTTTTTGTTTTTGTTTTTGTTTTTCACCTGGGAAAAGGAAACTGCAGTTACTTGTGTTCTGGGGAGTGTAATATGCATTGCATTTTATTGTTCTGAGTTCTGTTCTGTTCTGGAATTCTCTGTATCTATATCTGTATCTGTACCTGAGACCTAGGAAAGGTCATCTGTAAACCAGTTGGGGAGGATGCCTTTACAATCTGGGACCTAGGCAGGATCATTTAATGCTGGTGGAATCCAGCTTTGGGCAAAAGAGCATATCTCTGCCAAGAGACTAAGTGGTAAGATGATGTCTGGTTTTAGGTGCCATGAGGTGCTGTCTGGTTTAGAGCTTGTCTGAAAGGGCATGTCATTTCTAAAAGGCCAGTAGATACTGCTGAAAGAGTGCCTAGGTTTCTGTGTTCTGAATTATTGCTCTGTTTATACTCTGAAAGGAGAATTCAGGTTTCCCAAGGAAAGTTAAAACTTCACAGTATGTAGGAAAGTGCACTGGAAGAATAAGGCAAGGAATTGAAGAAAGTTTGTTAAAAGCTTGTGAGTTTTGTAAAGAAGGCCCTGGCTGGTGGCACAGTGGATAAGGCTCTGGCCTGCGAACCCAAAGGTCAGTGGTTTGATTCCCAGCCAGGCCACATCACCAGGTCTCCAGCCAGGTCTGTAGCTGGAGGCCGATGAAAGGCAACCATACATCGATGTCTCTCTTCCTTTCTGTCTCTCTCTGTTCCTCTCTTAAAAATAATAAATAAAATCTTTGAAAAAAAAAAAAAGAGAACCAAGATGGCAGAAGAGTAAGTGAAACTACACCAATCTCCTCCCAGGACTAATCTGGAATTGCAACTTAACTGGGAAGAAATCATCTGGAATAACAGAACACCAGCTGGAGAGAAGCCTTATAATCATGCACAAAACAGAAGAGGTCACTTCATCACAATATGACTGGTAGGAAGCACAGGGATGCAAGAGGAATGGCTGGGCTCCCGCAGGCAGCAGCAGAAGGGATGGAGCCAGAGAATCCACCTGAGAAGGATGCGTTCTAAACCCCCAGTTGGGCTTCCCAGCCTACAGCAACACAGCTGAGAGTAAAACAGCACCCAGCTGTGAAAAGCAAAAAGCCTAGGGGTTTGCTAGCCTGAGAGTGCTAGAAACAGAGAATTACTGAAGTGACTACTCACAAAAGTACATTGGCGCCCCCTTACCCTGGGCTCCAGTAGAGGGTGGAAGAGTGGACTAGAGATACTTTATTATTTCTTTTTTAAAGACTTTATTATTTTCAGAAAGAGAGGAATGGAGAAAGGCAGAGAGGGAGAGAGACATCAATATATGGTTGCAAGCCAGGTCTCCAGGCAGATCCGTAACTGGAGGCAGGTAAAAGGCAACCATACATTGATGTCTCTCTCCCTCTCTACCTCTCTCCCCCTCTCTCTGAAAAATAATAAATAAAATCTTTTTTAAAAAAAGAAAAGAAAAAAGATTGAAAAAGAATGAAGAGGTCTTAAGAGAGCTGCAGGACAACATGAAACACAATAATAGCTGTATCATAGGGATACCAGAAGGAAAAGAAGAGAAGCAAGGAATGAGAAACCTGTTTGAAAAAAGTAATGATAAAAAACTTTCCTAAATTGATGAGCGAAAATATCACTCAAGTTCAGGAAACACAGAGGTCTCAATGAGGATGAATCCAAACAAATCCACCCTAAGACATATCAGAATTAAAATGGCAAATTTAAAAGACAAGGAGAGAATCCTAAAAGCAGCAAGAGAGAAACAGTTAATAATATATAAGGGGGCTCTGATAAGGTTATCAGCTGATTTCTCAACGGAAACACTAAAAGTCAAAAGGGAATGGCCCTGGCTGGTGGCACAGTGGATAAGGTGCTGGCCTGTGAACCCAAAGGTCGCTGGTTCAATTCCCCAGCCAGGGCACATAATAAGGTTGCAAGCCAGGTCTCCAGCCAGGTCTGTGGCTGGAGGCAGGTGGAAGGCAACCATACATTGATTCTCTCCCTCTCTGCCTCTCCCTTCCCCTCCCTCTAAAAATAATTAAATCTTAAAAATAAAAGGGGGGGGGGTGGCAGAAAAATATTACAAGCAATGAAAAACTAAGGCCTACAACCAAGACTATTTTACCCAGCAACACTCTCATTCAAAATTGAAGGTGAAATAAGGAGTTTCCCAATTAAAAAAAAAAAAAAAAAAAAGGAATACATCTCCACCAAACTGGCATTGCAAGAGATGCTAATGGGCCTGCTTTAAAAAGATCAAGAAACAGAGAGACAAAGAGGAACACATGTACAAAGGGGAAAAATGTCAATGAATAAGTACCTGTCAATAATAACCTTAAATGTGAATGGACTAAATACACCAATCAAAAGACTTAGGGTAGCTGAATGGATAAGAAAACATAATCTACATATTTGCTGTCTACAAGAAACCCACCTCAGAACAAAAGATCTACACAGACGGAAAGTGAAGGAATGGGAAAATATATTTTAAGCAAATGGACATGAAAAAAGGCTGTGGTAGCAATACTTATATCAGACAAAATAAATTTTACAAAGAAGGCCATAAAAAGAGACAAAGAAGGTCATTTCATAATACTTAAGGGAATAATCCATCCAGAAGATACAATGCTTGTAAACATAAATCCACTCAACATAGGAGTACCTAAATGTATGAGGAAAGTTTTAGAGGGCTTCAAGAAATATATTGACAGCAATGCACTATAGTAGGGGATTTTAATACCCCTTTATCAACAATGGACAGATCTTCCAATTAAAAAAAAAAAAAACATCAAGGATGTTGTGGCATTAAACAACACTCTAGATAAAATGGACTTAACTGATATATACAGAACTTTCACCCCAAAGAAGCAAAATACACATTTTTTTTCAAATGCACATAGAACATTCTCAAAGATACACCACAAGGTAGGACACAAGACAAGCCTCCACAAATTCAAGGAAGTTGAAATCATACCAAGCATCTTCTCAGATCACAAAGTCTTGAAACTAGAAACCAACCTCAAGGGACAAAAACCATTCTAATTCATGGAGACTGAATAACAACATGCTATTAAGTAATGAATGGGTTAACAATGAGATCAAAGAACAAATCAGAAAGTTTCTGGAAACAAATGAAAATTAATATACAACGGCCCAAAATCTATGGAACACAGCGAAGGCAGTCCTGAGAGGGAAGTTCATAGCAATACAGACCTACCTAAAAAGAGTAGAAGAATCTCAAATAAACAAATTAACCATAAAGCTACAAGAGCTAGAGGAACAACAACAAACAAAGCCCAGAGCAAGTAGAAGGAAGGAAATAGTCAAGATCTGAACAGAATGAAATGACATGGAGATTAAAAGAACAATTCAAAGGATCAATAAATCCAGGAGCTAGTTCTTTGAAAAGATAAATAAAATTGACAAGACTTTAACCAAACTCATTAAGAAAAAAAGAGAAAAGACCCAAATAAATAAAATAAAAAAGAACAGAGCAGAAATCACAACTAATACCATGGAAATACAAAGTATGGTAAGGAATTACTACACAGGTTGCAAGCCAGGTCTGCAACCAGGTCCATGGCTGGAAGCACGTGAAAGGCAACCATACATTGATGTCTCTCTCCCTCTCTGCCTCTCTCCCTTCCCCCCTCTCTAAAAATAATAAATAAAATCTTTAATAAAAAAAAAAGAAATTACTACAAATAGCTATATGACAGTTTGATAACCTGGGTGAAATGGACAAATTGCTGGAAACATATAATCTTCCAAAACTAAATCCAGAAGATGCAGAAAGCTTGAATAGACCTATAACAACTAGTGAAATTGAACCAGTAACCAAAACCTCCCAAGGCACAAAAGCCCCAGGCCAGATGGCTATACAGGAGAATTTTACCAAACATTTTAGGAAGAACTAATTCCTATCCTTCTCAACCTATTCCAAAAAGTCCAAGAAGAGGGAAGACCCCCAAACTCTTCCTAAGATGCCAGTATTATTCTAATCCCAAAACCAGGTCAGGACACAACTAAGAAAGAAAACTATAGGTTAATATCTCTGATGAACACAGATGCTAAAGTCTTCAACAAAATATTGGCAAACTGGATTCAGCAATACATTAAAAAGATCATACACCATGATCAAGTGGGATTCATACCAGGAATGCAAAACAGTAAACATAATGCACCACATAAACAAAATGAAAGACAAAAACCATATGATCATATCAATAAATGTTGAAAAATCATTTGATAAAGTACAACACCCATTTATGATAACAACTCTCAGCAAAGTGGGACTAGAGGGAGGATACCTCAACATAATAAAGGGCCATATATGAGAACCTGCAGCCAACATCATACTCAATGCGCAAAAACTAAAACTTTCCCCTTAAGATCAGGAACAAGACAAAACTGTCCACTCTCTCCACTTCTATTCAACATAGTTTTGGAAGTTCTAGCCGCAGCGATCAGATAAGAAAAAGGAATAAAAAGCATCCAAATTGGAAAGGAGGAAATAAAACCCATTATTTGCAGATGACATGAAGTGTACATAGAAAACCTGATAGACTCCAACAAAAAACTACTTGACCTAATAGGCAAATTTAGCAAAACAGCAGGATATAAAGTCAATATCCAGAAATCAAAGGCATTTTTGTATACCAATAATGAAACATCAGAGATATAAGCTAGAAAACAAATCCTATTTACTATAGCAACAAGAAAAATAAAGTACTTAGGAATAAGCTTAACCAAGAGGAAAAAGACTTGTACTTAGAAAACTACAGAACATTGAAGAAAGAAATGAAGGAAGATACAAATAAATGAAAGCATATACCATGTTCATGGATGGGAAGAATTAACATTATTAAAATATCCATACTACCCAAAGCAACTTATAGATTCAATGCAATCCCTATTAAAATACCAATGACATATTTTACAGATCTAGAAAACATACTTTAAAAATTTATATGAAGTAAAAAATGACCACAAATAGCCACAGCAGTCTTAAGAAAGAAGAACAGGCCAGACCACCACCACCATCATGGACACGAGTTGCGTGCAACCTATCAAGCTAGCCAGGGTCACCAAGGTGCTGGGCAGGACTGGCTCCCAGGGACAGTGCACACAGGTGCATGTGGAATTCATGGACGACACAAGCCGCTCCATCATCCGCAATGTGAAAGGCCCAGTGCGGGAGGGCGACGTGCTCACCCTGCTGGAACCCGAGCAAGAGGCTCGGAGGCTCTGCTGAATTGGTGTCTGGGTCCTGGATATCTAGGTGGATCACATGGCCCACGGAGAATGATATCCGCTGTTAATAAAGCGTTTGTAATGGATGTTAAAAAAAAAAAGAAAGAAAGAAAGAACAACAAACTATAAGGAATCACAATACTGGATATCAGACTATACTACAAGATCATTGTAATCAAAGCAGTCTGATACTGGCATAAGCATAGACATATAGATCAATGGAATAGGATAGAGAGCCCAGAAATAAACCTAGGACTCTGTGGTCAATTAATATTTGACAACGAAGGAAGGAGCATAAAATGGAGTAAAAGTAGCCTCTTTATCAAGTAGTGTTGGGATAACTGGACAGGAAAATGCAAAAAAAATAAAGCTAGGCTACCAACTTACACCATAAACCAGAATAAATTCAAGATGGATAAAGGATTTAAACATAAGCTGTGACACCATAAAAGCCCTAGAAGAAAACATAGGATGTAAAATTTCACATATCCCACGCAGCAATATTTTCACCGATATTTCTCTAAGGGAAAGGGAAATAAAGGAACAAATAAACAAATGGGACTATATCAACTGAAAAGTTTCTGCCCAGCAAAAGAAAACATCAGCAAAATTAAAAGGAAACCAACTATATGGGAAAACATATTTGCCAATGATACCTCAGACAAGGGTTTGATCTCCAAAATACATAAAGAACTTATAAGACTCAACACCAGGGAGACAGACAGCCCAATTAAAAAATGGGCAAAGGACCTGAACAGATATTGCTCCAAGGAAGACATAGAAAGGGCTCATAGGCACATGAAAGAGTATTCACCATCACTAGCCACTAGCACTAGATGCAAGTTAAAACCAAAATGTAATATCACCTCATATCCCTCAGAATGGCCACTAGTAACAAATCAAACAAGTGCTGGTGAGGATGTGAAGAAAAGGGAACCCTAGTGCATTGTTGGTGAGAATGCACATTGGTGCAGCCACTATGGAAAACAGTATGAAATTTCCCCAAAAAACAAAAAATGGGACTGCCTTTTGACCCAGTGAATCCACTTTTAGGTTTATACCCAAAGAACCCTGAAATACCAATTCAGAAGAACCTATGCACTCCTATGTTCCTAGCAGTACTATTCACAATAGCCAAGTGTTGGAAGCAGCCTAAGTGCTCATCAGTGGATGAATGGATCAAAAACACTTTGGCACATTTACACAATGGAATACAAAGCAGAAAGAAAGATGGAATTCTTACCTTTTGTGACAACATGGATGGAACTGGAGAGTATTATGCTTAGTGAAATAAGCCAGTTAGTGAAAGACAAATACCATATGATCTCACCTAACACAGGAGACTAATGAAAAAAAAACCCAACAAGCAAACAAGCAAAATAGAACCAGAGGCATGGAAACAAGAAACAGACTTTCAGAGTGCAGAGGGGAGAGGGAGGGGGAAAAAGAGACAAAGAAGAGGAACAGTTTAGTCAAGGAACTAGCATGGATGACCCATGGACATGGACAATATGTGGGAATTGACTGTGGGAGAGAGGATAAGGAGGTGGGGCAGGGGAAAGCAATGGGGGAAAATAGGATAAGTGTAATACAACAATAATAAATTAATTTTCTAAACCCCTAAAACAACTTTGATTAACTGCCTGTTCCTGTCACATATGCAAAATGAACAAATAGTCTAGAGTAAGATAAGGATCAGGGTTAACAGACCCCTCACCCACACCTACGTTTGGGTATCACGTCTAACTAACTTCAAAAAAACAGCCCTGAACCTTCAGGCATCCCAGCACCGGGAAATTTGCTGACCTTCCACCCTAGAGCCAAATGACTAAACCAGGATAACACATACCAAACTATAATAGAACCCTTTGGAGGTGGAGAGGGGGTCCTCAGTTTTAACAGGTTCAATTTGCCCATCACCACGAATGACTCTTAATAACAGAGTTTGGTGAAAGGGAAAGGCAGTTTATTTATTTAAGGGGTATACAGATTTATATTAAAGGTACAATTGTGCCGTTAAATCCCAATCCTTTTAAAATCACTCAAAATACACAGTCCTGCCCAATTAGGTTAGCTTTAAAACAGACAAGTAAAAGGCACTGTCTTTCAGAAACACAACAGTTCACAGCTTAGCATTCCAGTTATAAATTAAAAGTTCTGGGCAACTGCTATACCCAATTAGGGGAGTACCTTACACACTCCCCAACTCTCATACCACACACAGGTAATTAATTCCCTATCTCTGTGCAATCTGCATGTCTCCATTCCCCTCTTTGCTCCCCCTTCCTCAAACCAGGTGAGTTGTCAGGCCACGTGTCTGTCTGCAGGCCTATCAAGGGGAGCAAACGAGTCCCTGTCTGCACATCCATCCCAGGGAGCCCAGAGAGAACCTGTCTGCATGCCCACCTCGGGGAGCCTGGGAGATTGATGGCTGACCCCTATTTTAAATCCCCTTTGACGTAATGTGTACAGTAAGCAGTTCTGACCACTGACAGAATTTTGCACGGTACTGTAAGCCTTTTGGTTACTATCCTCTGGGTAAGGCCCCTCCTATTTTCTTGGCTCGAAAAAAGCCAAAGGCTTGTCCACCTAGCTCATCCCACCCCCATCCCCAAACTGCAGAATCTCGAATTTTGGCTTTCTCTCACTCTGTAACAAGACCATCACTGGCCTTATCAACCCCTCCCCTGATTTCTTTGTTCTGTTCTCCTCTCCCTCCTTATAAAACCTCTGCCTCCACTGAGAGAGAGAGATGGGCTTTGAGACACGAGTCCCCCATCCTCCATGGGGCCAGCATGTAACTCCCCCACCCCATCCCACTAACTATATAAATCCTCAGAACAAAGGATTCTCTCTCTCCTCTCTGCTCACTTCTCTTCACTTGGGTCCCCTCTTGGCCCTTTTGCCGCATGGGGGCCCCCAGCCTCCCAGCCTCTGGCCAGGGGACCTCGGGCCATCTGGCCTCTGGCCTCTGACCACACCGGTGCTGATCACTAGGCCTTTGGCCACCCTAACTTTTGCATTCATAAGTTTAAAATCCCCAAGGATTTGGGTCCCTGGTACTTGAGGGGGTAATGTTACAGTCAAATGAACAGGGAAACAAAGGCAGAGCTATCATATTTGGGTCTAACAAAGAACTTAATAATCAGCCAATGAGAAACTAGGGGAAGGAACCTTCGTTCTAGGGAATAAAAAATGCACTGTATCTCCACTGGGTGAGCCTGTCCACCAGACAGACACCCAGTCTTGCAAGACCACCATTAAAGCCTCGATTTCTCTGCACTTTTTGTCTCCAAGTCCATTTCTTGAGTTTTGGAAGGTGAGGATATTTCTCGCACTACTGCATCCTTTTTTTGTCCATAGTACGTTATTCTAGATGCACAAAAACAATGGATAGGTCTTGCTAAAGGTAAAGATTAATCTATCGTATAGACCGTAGGACAAGACTTTTGGTGATAACCCACTCAGGAATTATAGTAACCTCGTCCCATGTGTTTATATTGGGGTATTGAGCTTGTCAGGCTTGCCAAGGTAGTCACTTTCATGTTCACAGCTACCTGAAACAAAGCCTGACATAAATAAGTAAGCAAACCCACAAATTTCACAAGCATCTCTTGTGGCATTGGGCCTAGGGCTTAAAAGTTTGGCTTTTCATGCCCCTGTTCTGAGGAGAAGGTTAGTGGATAAAGTCTGTCCTCAGGAAAAAATAATATTGAATTCCCATATAAACGAAGAAAGAAATCATGTCCATATGTTGAAAGACATAACATTGGAAAGAAGTTCATTCTCCTCAAACTAATCTTTATAGATTCACTGAATCCCAAGCAAAGTGGCAAGTGCATTTTGGAAATTGACAAGCCAAATTTGAAATTCATATGGGAAACAAAAGGCCTGTTACAGAGGGGGAGAAAGCCAAAATCCCCCACTCTGCAGTTTGGGGTGGTTCACTGACCTAAGCCATTTTTCCTGAGAGAGGTCCTTGGCATATCTATAGCGGGTGACTAGTGTCTTGGTCATGCGAATGACTAGATAAACCTTTTACCCCAAGAAGATGGGAGGGGGTTTTGACATAGAATGGTGATAAAAGAATGTGCAGGACTAAGTGAGATTTCACAGGTGGCAACAATTGGTTCGGACCACTAAGTCACAGGCTGCCATTACGGCTTAAAATAGGGCAGCAGTCATGCAGCCCCTCTTCCCCTCCCTCTCCCCTCCTTCTACTTCTACCCCTCCGCTTCCTCCCTTGCCCTCTCCCTGAGGGACTTGAGGAGAGACCCGTACTCTCTCTGCTCCCCTGAATGGACCCATAGACAGACACGCGGCCTGAGAACTCACCTTGTTTGAGAAGTGGGGAGCAAAGGGGAGAAAGGAGATACACAGCTTGCACTGAGAGGGAACTACTTGTGGTGTAAAAGTTGGGGAGTGTGAGCAATATACTCCCCTATTTGGGTATAGCAAATGTATAACTGGAATGCTAAGCTGTGAACTGTTGTGTTTCTGAAAGATGGTATCTTTTGCATGTTTGTTTTAAAGCTAGCCTAATTGGGGAGGACTGTATATTTTGGGTGTTTTTAAAAGGAGTGGGATTTAATGGTATAATTGCACCTTTAATACAAATCTGTATACCCCTCAAATAAGCAAAACACCTTTCCTTCTCACCAAACTGTTATTAAGAGTCATCCCTGGCAGTGGGCAAATCAAGCCCATTAAAACTGGGGACACCCCCACCCCCACCCCGCCCTCCCACCCACCATCACGGTCCTGTTACAAGCCAAGCATAATTAAAACATAGGAAAAGATAGGGAGCAAACTTGCTTAGTAGATATAAAGACTTGTTATAAAACCACAGTAATTTTTTAAAAACCACAGTAATTAAGACAGAGGGATTTGGGTATGATGCAAAGATATAACAAAATACAGAACCCAGAAGCAGAGTCATGAGTAGACGGGTATTGCTAATAATGAAGGCAGCGGTTCAGAGCAGTGGGGAAGACAGGCTTTGCAAATAAACTACTGTTAGGATACAGGGTCAGACAACCTAGAGACAGTACATACCTTTGAACTTTAATTGTACTTGAACTTTCGTTAAAACCCTAACAGTCAACGTTTACATCTCTAACCTGGCAGGATATGATAATGCAACCAGGCAGGAAACTCTTAGGGATGACCTAATGAAGTTATCTTGGCCAGGAATCCCTGGGGAGGTGTAAGTGAAGGGTTGGCTCCATCAGATAGGCCCTCTTAACACTCCCTTGCTAATTGAATTTGGGTAAAGAAACTAACCCTCCTTTGGTCCAGGTATCTGTGAGAATGTCTGTATAAAAGCCCCAACCCAGTAATGTCAGGTTGAAGACAGCTCTTCTAAAGCCACTTCCCTTGCCACTTTCCAGCTTCCCCTCCTTGTCCCCCTTTTCCTTCCCCCAATAAACTCATGGCTTAATTCCACAGCATCTCCGGGTGTGATTTCTCCAAGGAAGGCTGGCCTTACACTTACATGGTAAAGGAAATAAAGTTTGATGCCTACATGGAGAAGAAAGCTTTCCTTCTTACCTTTCTAGATTCTTCAAATGAACATAAAGCAAAAACATATTCTCACACATATTTTCAGCTAATCCAAATTTAGGAAAAGAGCCCCACCATTCTCGCTTCCACGGGACCCCATAAGCAAAGAAGTCCAGGAGAATTTTTTCTGCTGGTGCTTATCAGGGGTCCCAGGATCTTTCAGTAGCCCCAGAATGGGCTGAGTCCAGCCAGTGAAGTTTCCCAGTTGCTCACCAAAGCCCCTGGGGAGAAAAGCTCTTCCCTTTGGTGATTCTTTGGGTGTCCTAATAATTAAATTAACACAAGGCAGATCTGGGAACAGCCTAGTGTAAGGCCAGCTTTGCTTGGAGAAATCACACCAAGAGACCGCTATGGACTTAAACCGTGAGTTTTCGGGGGGAAGGAAAAGGGAAACAGGGAAAATGGGAAACAGCAAGGGTGGTGACTCTTAGAGAAATCATCTTCGTCTTTACTTCAAGGGGCAGAGTATTTATACTTTCAGTTACGCATTTAGGGTGGGGTTGGCCAGCTTCATCAACATACTCTGTTGCGGTTCTGACCAAAGTCCAGGTGTGCGGTCTAGCTGCCTCTATATCCTGACACATAAGTGCCCATCAGATGAGTGGATTAAAAAAAGATGGGGTACATTTATACAATGAATATATACAGCTGTAAAAAGGCTAGAAATCTTACCCTTTGCAACAGCATGAATGGTCCTGGAAAGCATTATGCTAAATGAAACAAACCAGTCAGAGAAAGACAAATACCATATGATCTCGTTATATGTGGAATCTAATGAACAAAATCAATTAACAAAATAGAAACAGAGGCACAGATACATAGAGAAGACTGACAACTGTCAGAGGAGAGGGAGTACTGGATGAAAGAAGGTGAAGGCATTAAAGTTCATATATGCATAACTCTTAGGTACAGACAACAGTGTGGTGATGGCCGGAGGGAAGTGGGGGTGGGAGAGCTGGGCGGAGGTTGGCAAAGGTGGGGAAATGGGGACACCTAGAATAGTGTCAACAATAAAAGTAAAGTTTAAAAAGAAGACAGAGTTAACAGAATTGAAGCATATTTAATTTCATATGTATGAGAGTCCCACGAAGACAGGAGAGGGCTCCCCAGTAGTCAAAGTATTGAGGTTTATATGCCGTCCTGAGCTAAGTGAGGAGAGAGGGGTCTGGGACTTCAAAGAGGAGAAAAACACTTCACAAATAGCTAGGAAGAGCAAGTGTTTGGTAAACAAATGTTTGCCAGGTTTTGTAGGGATGTCTTTTCTCTTTCTTTCTTTTTTTACTGATTTAATAAAGTTTTATTTTTCAAAATGTACAGTTGGTGGGACCTGTTGTTCATGCATCTTCACCAACAGCTAGGGCATTCCCACCTTTGGCATTTCTGGTGTAAATTACTTGAGTTCTGTGCTTTGAAACTAGTTTAATAAGTCCTTGACTAAGGAGCCCCTGAAGGGCTGCCCTGGCCCAGGAACCACGGATCTTCAGTGGCTCAGAGACAACCGCTGGGGTTATCAGCTTGTAGTTGGGAACTTGCTTACAGAGTTTGTCATGTGTTGCCTTGTCAAACAAGACTAGGTTACTCAAACTTTGCCTTTGGACCTCTTCATCTTTTTGGCCTTGCCCCCAGATTTGTTCACTGGGTCTTTGCCTTTCTTGGCCGACTTTCCAGCATCTTTCTTCTTCTTGTGGTCCTCTGGTGGCATAGCGAAAGTTCTGGAGCGGCCGCTCTAGTTGCTGCCTGAGAAGATGTCGGACAAAAAGGCTAGGGAAGTCTTTTTTTTTTTTTTTCATTTAACAGTTGCTTATTTTCATAGCTGTAATCTAATAATTACATAACAAAATAACCCCAGAAGAACCCAACTACATACGTAGTAATGAATGAAAATGTGTGACAGAATTTCTGGAATACCTGCACGCAACCTATCTGGCAGAAAAAAAACAAACAAACGTTATCTTTGGTGATAGCTCTCTTCCTGGCACATACTCCTATCTAAATTCCTTTGGGCAGTTAAGGGGAAGGTAAACAATTCTTGACTCTGTTGAGTCTTGTCTTCAGTTCAAAGTAATCTACATGCCCAAGTGGCACATTTTGGGAAAGCTTACCCTGAACCCTGTCACCTACCTCATAGCTTGCACAAAAATTAATTCCAGTTGAACCACAAAGCTTTTGCAAGACATCATATAACAATATACCTTTGAACCAGGGATAATACTTCTCCCCAGGGGACATTTGGTAATGTCTGAAAGCACATGTGGGGAAAGAGCGTTGCTACTGGCATCTAGAGGGTACTAGGGATGCTGCTTAACACGGTGCAATGCGCAGGACAGCCTCTATAACAAAGACTGATCTAACCCAAAATGGTAATAGCACTGAGATGGAGAAACCCTGGTCTGTGGCTAGGAAAATGTCTTATATATGACACAAAAAGGCACTAACTCTGTAAGCTTAATTGCTAAATTTGACAACATTAAAATTAAGAAAATCTGTTCATCGCAATGTACCACAAAGAAAACAAAAACACAGGCAAAGAGTGGGAGATCTCATCCACACAGAGCCAGTAAAGGGCTCATTTGCAGAATATAAATAAGGGAAAATGCAAACAACAGAACAACATTTAAGAAACCTGGGCCAGAACTTCACAAAGGGAAAATCCAAATGGCCAATAGATTTTGGGAAAGGTACTCAGGATCATTGTCAATAGGAAAATGCATCTTGATACAATTTTTGTTATTCTGAATTTGATTTTAATTATTACAATTAGATACAAAATTTAAGACCTGATAGTTGAGTGTTAGGGAAAATGTGAAGCACTCTAATACTTCTTCTGTGGAAGAGTTTAGACTGGTAGCACCTCTTTAGAAAAACATTTGGTGTTACTGTGTCTGATAGAGTTGAATATGCAATGCCTGTAACATGGAAATTCCCCTTCTAGGCAAGGAGTGTACAGCAATGCAGGAGATGCATAAGAGGAGCTGTATGAGGTCTGTCCCGAAAGTATCGAGCCAATGTCAATATAATGAAGAACAGTTTGTGCAGCCGATACTTTCAGGACATGCCTTTGTATATGTGCATGTTAATGACATTATGGCTTGAAAGGTCTTGGACTAAAAACATTTACAATGCTCATGACTGAGTAAATGATCTGTGATTGTGTGTGTATGTATGTACATATATATGCATTTTTATAGAATAAAATACCATACAGCCATGAAAATGGACACATTTCATTTGTGTGTCCACATGAAATCCAGACGTAGGAGGCCTGTCTTGAAAATATCGACCACACAAACTTAATTATATTGACATTGGCTTGGTACTTTCAGGACAGGCCTCATATGTTGAACAAAGAAGTGAAACCGGAAAAGCTGGTGTTCATGCTGCCTGTCACCTACCAAACCCAATAAGCAGAAACAGGGATTGAATCTTTATGGGCGCTTTATTCAGATGGTTGACAATCTAAGACAGTGAGGTTGAACCCTAACAGACCATCTTCAATTCCATTTTAAATGGACCTTCTTAGGCATAAGACCTGGTTTTTGGGAATCCCAGTATAATTTTAGCAAACCTCATTGGGTCTGCTGCCTCCTCAGTAACTGCTAATGATAGTAACCAGCTGTGTCCCATGAGAACCTGGTAACTCCCCTCTTATAGTAAGCCTCCCTGTTCTCAGAGCCAACTCCCCTAAAGCCATCAACAGAGAGTCTCTTCAACCTCTGACCTCACCCCCTTAAAAAAACCCTGCCTTTCTTTTGTTAGCTGCTGAAACCTTCCTGCCTTCCTGGTTCCAGCCCACTTGCGAGGCTGGCCAAATAAATCTTTTAAACTCATGGCCTAGTCCTTTGTCATGTCTCCTCACTCTTGCCTGACCTAACAGACCCTTTTTATAGGAAGAAAAAAAGTGGGGGTTTGGAATTCAGGAAAAAGTTAATTAGACAAAAGCTGCTGCATTCTTTCATCTGAGTCTTCAGCCAAGGTCTTTATGCTCTACATGGTGATCTTTATCTGTGTCCTGGGCTTGGTAGTCTCATCCTGGAGTATAATGGCTCAGATACCATCTTGATTGCTTGCAGTCCTCCTGAGATACAAAGGTGGAACTCTATAGTCTCCTGAAGTCAAGGTGGGGCATACCTTCAGTTCCTGAAACAATAGCTTTTTACATACATTGATTACTAAGCTTATTATTTATTACCTGAAACTAAACTTTTCCCAACATTTGAGTCCCCCATGGAAAGTGCATGCTATATGATTCCATTTATATAATATTCAAAAAAAGGGCCAAACTAAACTATCAAATTTTGAGTTTATTTAATTAATAAACTATACAGAAATACAAGGTTAGAAAAAAAGAGCCAGGGAGGGAGGTTAGCAGTCCTGTGGCTGGTCCTAGAAGACTGAGGAATAATAGGTAGATGTGAATGGTCTGGGGGACTTAGTAAGAATTATCCTAGGATAATAAGAAATGAAGAGTTTGGCTGGGGGAGACATGATCAGATTGACTTTACAAAGGTTCCTCCGGCTGCTCTGGGGTATGGCTCTAAGGGTGGGTCAGAGTGGGTGTAGGCTGATTTGTTCTACAGGGCAGAAAAGATGGGGCTTAGACTGGGGAAGTGGCACAGAGGATGGAGGACAGTGGGTAAATTCCAGGGTGTTTAGTAGGTAGAATAGGCCAGATGAAGGTACATAGATTTTCTGCCCATCTGTGCCCTATTCAAGCAAGGCCTGCATGGTGGGGTGGACAGGAATACTGCCCAACACCTTTCCCCTTGGCTTCTTGCCCCCAACCCCCACCCTCCTCCCTGAGAAATGGCCTGGACCTCTCTTTGCTTTTAACCAGCACTTGTCATGGTAGTCTTATATATTGGGTGGGTGGGGGTGGGGGGGGTGCTTTGTCTGGCCATCACACTAGATCAACAATTTTCAACCGGTGCACCGAAAGAATTTTTAAAATATGCAATACCTGACTGCTTAGTCAGAGGCACTGACTTCTTTTCCCTTAAGTTGTCAAATAAAAAATGACAACAGCCAACCCAACGATAGACATCTGGTGTCAAGGAATCAAAATTATACCCATTTCTTTTGTCAGATGGGCAAAAGTGATATTTTTGGTGTGTGACAGAGTGTTAGTAATTAGTTTATGGGTGCCGTGAGATGGGAAAGGTTGAACATCACTGCATTAGACTGTAAGCTTCCCCAGAGCAAAGAATACCTCTGTTTAGCTCACACATGTGCCTGGTGCCAAGCATAGCACCTGGCTCAGGGCACAGCATGCTCACAGAACATGTGTCACAGGCAGACCGGCAGAGAACATGCCATTCCACACCAGTCTATGTGAATAATTTACATTTTCATTATCAATGGCTACATGGTATTTACATACATCAACATAGTAGAATCTCCACTAGAAAATTTGAGGACCTGATCTTTTTAAGACAATGAATACACTCATAGCAAAAATTTAACAGAAAATTTATCATTTATCTTCCTCAACAGATTCATCCATAGTCGATCTAACAGAAAGCTCTGAGACATACAATGCTTTTCAACATGAACTTGAAGACTACATTAGAAAGCAGGAAGCTGGAAGATTACAACCAGAGGTTTGCTTTAGAAAGGTGGCAGAAGCCTGTGCGCACAGAGAAAGGGATCGTGCTGTGTCCAAAGCTCTGCAGGAGCAGAGACTCTCTCCTACGAAAAGCTGAGAATGGTGGAAAGCCCCTTACCCCTATGGCCCAAGATTCATTACTCCACACAAAGGCTGGAATCTAAATCACTGTCAGAAAAATCATGACCATTCCTTCAAAAACCTGTGGCTTCCAAGTCTACCTGTGCAAGGAAAGGCCGCTGGCCCTCATGCTGCACAATGCAGAAAAGATGCCAGGCACCCCTGCATTCACCAGGCAGAAGATCAAGACAGAGGCCAGAGGAGATGGTCCAGGGAGGAGGAAACAGGACGCAGCCAGGAGGAACAGGTGAGCGACAGAGGAAGCATGGAGGGATGGAGAGACCTTGTAAAGACAACAGGAGAAAGGTGGAGGTGGGGCCAGGGAGCCCAGAAAAGCGAGAACAGGAGAAGAGCCATGGAGAATAGGACACCACTAAGGAGAAAAGAAGGTCCCGCAGAAGGAAGTAGCCACCTGGCAAGGACAGCACACAGGAAAGGGATCTGTAGGATGAAGCTACCCTCGGCAGTTGCTACTGATAGGAAATCAGTAACAATATTCTGATATTCAACAACTTGGATCCTTGGATGTGTAGGAAAGGCTGGATTAAATGGCAGTGAAGCTGCCAAGAAAATGAACTTAGATTCCCAGCTCAAACTCTGTTCAAATATAAAACGCAAGTGGTTTAAAGATATAAATGTGGCCCTGACAGGGAGCACAATGGATAAAGAAGTGCCAGCCTGTGAACCCAAAGGTCGCTGGTTTGATACCCCAGCCAGGGCACATAACCAGGTTGCAAGCCAGGTCTCCAGCCAGGTCTGTGGCTGGGGGCAGGTGAAAGGCAACCATACATTGACGTTTCTCTCCCTCTCTTTCTACCTCTCTCTCTCTGGAAATAATAAACAAAATCTTTTTAAAAGAGATATAAATGTAAAGACTAAAATATAAAACTACTAGAAGAGAATCATGTTTCATCTTGAAGTATGAATGGCTGTCCTAAACAACGTACATTAGCCAGGGACCATAAAAAAAGAAAAAATAATAATAAATGTAATTGCAGAAACATTTAAAATCTGTGTATAGCAGATTTGTTGGTTTGGTTTTTTTTTGTTTGTTGTTTGTTTTTAAGAAATTACCCTGGCTGGTGGCACAGTGGATAAGGCGCTGGCCTGAGAACCCAAAGGTCGCTGGTTCAATTCCCCAGCCAGGGCACATAACCAGGTTGCAAGCCAGGTCCATAGCTGGAGGCAGGTGAAAGGCTACCATACATTGATGTCTCTCTTCCTCTATGCCTCTCTCTAAAAATAATAATAATAATAATAATAATAATAATAAATTTTAAGAGAAATTAAGAGATAAGCATTGAACATGTGCATACAAACAGCTCCAGGAAGATTCACAAAACACCGACCACTCTGAGCTGGGGGGAGCGCGTAAGAGCTGAAGGGATGGGAGGCAGAGGTGACAGGTAGGCTAACTTTCTAAAGTGTACATTTCTTTCTGTTTTAAATTTTGTACTATATGAGACTATTACCTTTTCAATAAGTTAATATTTTTAAAGGAGAGCAATATTTCGGGGAAAGTATTTGCAACACTCTACATTCATATCTCTTGGGCCAGTTACCAAATTATTGCCTCACCTCCAAGCAGCATCTGCTCAGCTTTGTGAAACGGGACAAAGGAGGCCGTCCCTGGCTTGATACTAGCCTGCCAATAGAGGGCGCTATAGGGACGTCTTCGACTGGCGTAGGAAGAGCCTCCTTTTTCTAGGGTTGCCGGTTTTCTGGGGCAGCAAGTCTGTCCGCGTGTGCGTTTGTGTGATCTAGCTGAAACCTGTGCCTTTTGACAAATTTCTTTGTCACTAGTGAGCTGTGGTATCTGTGGCATCCACACTCTCTCTGCAGAGGCCTGAATCTCAGTCAAGCCACGAGCCCCTCCTCCAAGTTTTCTGTCCATGTTCACCCTCCATCAAAGGTAGAGACCGGGCGAAAAGCATCCTGCAGGCCAAAACCGCGCTTCTGCCTGTTTTTGTAGTGCTCTTCATCTAGGAATGGTTTTTGCCTTTGAACTCCAGCTAAACGAAATGTTATCCCAACAAAATGGACTCCGTTCTGCTATTTCAAAGCTGGCACTCAATTATTCTATTTTTAATTTTATAATGCCAAAGTGTGAAAATTTGTTTTCTGTGTTTTGTATCGAATTACTTACATAATATCTTTGATTGTGTTTGGTATTCTACAAAGTATAAAATATTTTCTACCTGGCCCTTTACAGAAAAAGCATGCTAATCCCTGCCTCTGAGTCTTCCTGTACCCCTTTTGGTAGTTAATCACATTTTATTAGGGAAAAAAATCTTTAAGTTTTCTGTTTAAATTACTGGCATGGTTTGCCTGCTGATTTTGTCCTGACTGATATAGCTCTAACAGACAAAAACCTTTAATCAATAAATAAGAAAATATAAACAACTCAATAAGAAAATAAGTATTTATCTATTTAAATAAAACCAATTGAATTTCAGTCATTGTTCTATGAACTAAAGTAAAACCAAGAATGAAATACAAACAACAAGCAAAACAGAACCAAGTATGTAAATACAGTGAATAGGCCTTCAGTGGTCAGGGGGAAAGGGGTTGGGGGGAGGGGGGAGGCAGAGGCAAGAAAGGGGAGCAGCTTAGACAAGAACCTAGTATAAAGGAACCATGGACATGGACAACAGGTAGGATTGACTTTGGGGGGAATGGGTGGGTGGGGAGGGGGACAGAGGGGCGCAAAAAGGGGATGAATGTAATACAACAACAATAAAATTAAAAAAAAAAAAAGAATGAAATACAAAGAAGATACAAAGAAGGAAAGAAAGAAGTTTTGTTGATGTGTAAAATGAAGCTCGTTTTGGGACCTGGGTCATGAGAAATAAGGTACCTCATGTAGTCATAGGTTGGGAAGGACTTTGAAAATCTTGCAGGTGTGGAGTTCATTGTTTGCTGTTTAGTGTCATCCCACAGCTGTGAAACATATGGCATCCTTGGTTCTCTTTCTTTCTTATCTACCTATCTATTTTCCACCACCTTTTATCCCCCTATACCCTCTTCCACCTTCACTTACCCCCTGCTCCCCATGTGACATCTTTAGTTCTTATCAACTAATTGCCAGTAGCTCTGTCTCCCTATCCAAACATTGAGACAATCAACATAGACCCCCCATAAATCTCCCAGTGGTTCCTGCTCCCTCTGAGAAGCCTGGCTTAGTGTCAGTTCAAGCCAACAAACATTTGAAAATCAAGTCCTGGTTTCCTTTGTCCCTGAAGACACTTCACTGAGATAAGCTAGGCTGGTATTTTATCCCCATTTATCAAATGAGGAAATTGGGCTACAAGAGCCAAGTAATGTAATGAGCCAACTAAGATCCTTTGAGACCTGACCCACTGCTCTTCCCAACCACCTTTGTACAAGATCAACACTGAAAATACTTGTTTATACACCAGCAATGAACACTCTAAAAAGGATATTAAGAAAAGCCATTCCATTTACAATAGCATCCAAAATAATAAAATATCAAAGAATAAATCTAGCCAAGAAAACAAAAGACTTGTACATCGAACACCAAAAATCAGTGTTGAGGGAAATTAAAGAGGACCTAAGTAAGTGGAAAGATATTTTGTGTTCATGGATTGAAAAACTTCATATTTGTTAAGATGGCAATGCTACCCAAAGCAATCTACAAATTCAGTGCAATTCCTACCAAAATTCCAACAACTATTTTTAGCAGAAATGGAGAAGCTGATTCTCAAATGCATATGGAAATATAGGAGGTCCTAGATAGTTAAAAAGAAGAACAAAATTGGACAACGGACATTTCTTGATTTTAAAACTTACTATAAAACTCCTTGTACTAGCATTCAAAAGTGAAACAGAAGTAATAGGAGATACATATAAGAGGTTTATTATAAGGTGCTGGTTCATGCAATAATGGAAGCTGAGAAGTCCCATAAACTGCTATCTGCAAGCTGGATACCAGAAAAGCTGGTGGTGTTATTCAAAGACCTTGGAGCAGGAGAACCAATGATGAAAATTCAAGTACAAATTCAGATGCTTGAGAACCAGGAGCATGGAGGACAAGAAGACTGATGTCCCAGATCAGGCACACAAGTACAAGGAGGGCAAGTCCAACTTTCTTCTGCCTTTTTGTTCTATTCAGGCCCTCAGAAGATTGAATAATACCATATTAGAGAAGACCATCTGCTTTACTCAGTCCACCAATTCAAATGTTAGTCTCTTCCAGAAACAATTTCACAGACACACCCAGAAATAATGTTTAATCATATATCTGGTCATCCATGGCCTAGTCAAGTTGACATAAAATTGACTATCACACTAATCAAAACAGTGTGTCACTGACATAAAAATCGACAGATCAATCAATGGATTAGAATTGAGAGTCTGGAAGTAAGCCCATACAACCATGTTGATTTTCAACAGAGTATTAAGACTATTCGATGGGGGAAGAATAACCTCTTCAACAAATGATAGCAGGACAACTGATATCCACATGCAAAAGAATGAAACTGGATCCTTACTTTGCACTGTATATAAAAATGAACTCAAAATCCATCAACAACTGAAATACAAGAAGTAAAACTATAAAACTCTTAGAAGAAAACATCAGGTAAATCTTCATGACCTTGAATTTAGCAATGGATTCTAAGGTATGACACCGAGAGCATAAGCAACAAAAGAAAAATAGAGAAATTAAATTTCAGCAAAATTAAAAAGTTTTGTGCATCAACGGAAATTATCAGCCAATAGTCCAGGAGAAAATATTTGCAAAACATATATCCGAGGAGGGACTAGTATCCAGAATATATTAAAAGCTTGTATAACTCAACAATCAAAAGACAGCCAAATCTTTTTAAATGAGTAAGGGATTTTTATAGACATACAAAGAAGGAATACAAATAGCCAACAAGCACATTGACAAGATGTTTAACATCATTAGTCATTACGGAAATGCAAATCAAAACCACAATAAGCCCTAACTGGTGTGGCTCAGTGGATTGAGCTCTGTCCTGTGAACCAAAGGGTCACCCACTCAATTTCCAGTTAGGGCACATGCCTGGGTTGCAGGCCAGGTTCCCAGTTGGGGGTGCACGAGAAGTAACCACACATTAATGTTTATCTCCCTCTCTTTTTCCCTCCCTTCCTCTCTCTCTAAAAATAAATAAATAAAATATTTTAAAAACTACTGTGAAATATTGCTTTACAACTGCTAAAATGTACGTATATCTGTATGTGTGTATGTGAGGTGAGGGCGTGTGCGCATGTGTATAACAAGAGATGTTGAAGATTTGGGAAAATGGAAACTCTCATACATTGTTGGTGAATATGTAAAATGGTGCAGCTGCTATGGAAAACACAGTTACTCAAAAAGTTAAACAAAAAAAAAAAAACAACTGAAATATTTATTAATAGAAAAATGGATAAACAAAAAGCTGGATGAAAGAATCCAGTTCCAAAAATTTAATTATTTTCATAAATGAACCAACTTACAAAGCGTACACATTTTATTTAAAGCAGGTGAATTTTTAAATAAATTCATACTAACACAAAAAATGTGAAAATAATTTGTAGATGGGATTTTTTAATTGTTTTTAATTTTTTAAAAACATTTTATGTTTATTTTTAGATAGATGAGAAGGGAGGAAGGAAAGAAACATCAATGTGCGAGAGATCCATTGATCAGTTGTCTCTTGCAGGCCCCCAACCAGGGACCTGGCTTGCAACCCAGGCAAGTGCCCTGAATAGGAATGGAACCAGCAACCTCTCAGTTCATCAGCCCAGGCTCGATCCACTGAACCACATCAGCCAGGGCAGGTGGGATAAATATTTTTCTTGAAAGAAAGAAAGAAAGAAAGAAAGAAGGAAGGAAAGAAAGAAAGAATCCAGACTCAAAAGGCCACATAGTGCAATTTCTTTTATACGAAATGTCTAAAATAGGCAAATTCATAGAAACAAAATGAAGATTAGTGGTGACCAAGATTTGGGGGAAGGGTTAGAGGGCAATAGAGAATGATTTCTTAATGAGTACAGGTGTTTCTTTTGGGGAGATGAAAAAAATGTTTTGAAACTAGATAAAAGTGGTGGTTGAATAACATTGTGAATGTACTAAATACCACAAAGTGTATTTACACTTTAAAATGGCTAATTTTGCTTTTAAAAAATATTTTATTGTTTACACTATTATAGCTATTTCAATTTTTTCTTCTTTTGCTCCCCTCACCCCGGCCCTCCCCGTATTCCCTCAGGTGATCCCCACACTGTTGTCTGATCTCTTTACCTTCTTACAACCAGTGTCCCCTCCTATGGTACAGTTGTCAGACTGTTCCATGTTTTTACGCCTCTGATTCCATTTTGCTTGTTAGTTTATTTTATTCATTTGATTCCACATATAAGTGAGATCATGTGGTGTGTGTCTTTCACTAACTGGCTTATTTCACTTAGCATAATAGTCTCCAGGTCCATCCATGTTGTTGCAAAAGTTAAGTTTTTTTTTTTACTGCTGCAGAATATGCCATTGTGTAAATGTATCACAGCTTTTTTTATCCACTATCTACTGATGGCACTTGGGCCATTTCCAGATCTTGACTATTGTAAATAACGCCTCTATGAACATAGGGGTACACATGTTCCTTTGAATTGGTGTTTCAGGATTCTTAGGATATATTCTTAGATGTGGAATTGCTGATTCAAATGGCAGTTCCATAAAATTGTTAATTTTGTACAGATGTGGTATTATAGAATTATACACCTGAAACCTATATAATTTTATTAACAAATGTCACCCCAATACAGTCAAGAAAAAAGGAAATGGTTAATTTTGTGTTATGTGAATATCATTTCAACTAAAAAGAAAGAAGGCTCACTGGCAAGTGGTGTCCCCAGGGCTGTCCGTCCTGTGTATGCATAGGCCTCAGCTTCTGTGTACCTCCTGGGTACAAGGAAAATGTTGAGGGAGGCTCTGGCCTCTGACAGAGCTAGAGGAGCAGCCCCATGCTCAGGACTTAATGTTCCATCCCCCTTAGTGACTTTGAGCTCTACACCTAGTTCGGCAGTGCCTGTCACCAACAATGAACAGAGGAGCCAAGGCAGGATGGAGTGGACAGGAAATCGGCTTTGGACACGGAGGCTGACAGTATCCCTGCCACGCTGTCTACTTTAGGTCTCCAGTGACACACCAAACCCTCTTAGATAAACTCCAAGCCGTTAGAGTGACCCAAGGGCCTATCTGTCTAGGTCCTTGCAAATACTGTGGCCATCTCCCATAGCCCTCCCTTCCAGGCTGCCTCACCCCTGCAGGCCCTCACACACTCAGTGATCCTCCTTAAAATGCCCTCCCCCAACTCCCCAACACCTTCCTCTATAACCCCCACTGGAACAGGAAGACTACCCCACAGTACCCCTGACAGAGCAGGACGACACAGCAGGCAGACAGAGAGCAGCCTGCATGCCCAGAGCAGGAAAGCAGAGCACACACATGCACTCACACGCATTCACACAGCTTCAAAGTTGGCGTCTTTGTTCATCAGCTAATTTCCCATTTTATTGTGGTTTTAACAGTCATTGCACCTGTGGAGACTTACTGTAAGGGAGCTGCTGTAGGATCTTCTCAGCTCTTCCGGGCTACGAAGGGCTAGGTCTGGTTTCCACAACCCCTCATTCAGGTTTGGGGTCCGCTCTCCGGGACCCTAGCTCACTGTCCTCAAGCGTCATAGTGTATGTCACAGGTTATTTAACTTCCCTTTGTCCTTCACAAGTGTGTGCCCTTGAGGGCAGGGCCTGGGCCTTGGTCACCCAGTCCCCCCTGAGCTGGGGCCACCCAGGAGGCATGCAATAGCTACTCAAAAAGAAAAGAAGTGCCCCAGTGAGCTCCACCACTCACTCCTGTGGAGTCTTGAACATCCTGACCTCTCTGAGCTTCAGTCGTCTTAACTGTCACATGGATTCATGACCCTGTTCTGACCCACCTCCCAGGGCAGGAGGCGATCACACAAGTCCAAGTGATTCCCACAGGATAGTGGTGTCACCTCCTAGCCTGAAAGAAGCCGTCCTAGTGCGCTTTTTAAAACCAGAGCCAAGATCTTGGAAATGAGGGGAGGATGAGGGTGGAGACCCTGCCATCCTCTTACCACTCTCCCCGGGTCCCGCCCCCTCCCTGTACTCCGCCCCGCTCCGCTGTCCCACCCGGTCCCGCTCCCCACCCTCTCGCCCCTGCTGGGCAGTCCCAGCCTCGGTCGCCAGGGCAAGGAGTGGAGGCACCGCGATGTGGCTTCGGCTCTGTCTGCTCTTTGCTGCCACGCAGCTGGCAGGTAAACCCGGGAGGCTAGCGACGCTGGGCGGTGGGGTGGTCTGTGCGGGACCCAGGAGCACCTGAGCGGTGGAGATTCGGGAACGCTGTCGCCCTAAGGTGCAGAGGCCTGTGTGCGGGGCTGTGGGGCTCCCGGGGGTGGCGCGGCAGGACAGTACCTGAGGGTGGAAAGGAAAGGCCTTCAGGTAGCTTATTATCTCAGGGGTCTGGGGAGCCCAGGACCGAGGCCACCTCTGCCGGAAAGTCTGTGGAGCTAGGAGAAGGGGAGACGGGAGGGAGCGAGCCAAAGAGGAGAAAGAAGGCAAGGCAGCAGTTAGGGAGGAAGAAGGGAGACAGAGGAAGGAGGTCAATGGAGGGAGGAAGAATGCCCTTGCCCAGAGACAAGGCAGGGATGTGCTCCGAAGCCCTGCCAGAGGCCCCATCCTGGTTTGGGTGGCCCACACTTGGCCCAAGGCTCTGTAGACACATTTTTATTACTTCCGGGCCAATTTTCTCAGTACAATCTGCCAAATACCAGTTCTCTGGCAAGTATGGCTTGTTACTTACTCCCTCAGGAAGGGTTTCTCTGTGTCCGCACTGTTCCCTGGGTAGTGTGACTCCAGTGACAAGCAGTATTAGAATTGGAACGCCACAAGTGGGATGGCTTGGGGAGTCTAGACTGTCCCCCTGACTACGCCCAGTCTGACTACCAAACTGCCCACTAACCTGGGGTCCATTTGCTCTCTTGCCCAAAAGCCCAAAACAGGCCATCCCACCAGGGGTGACAAGGCCTGCTAGCGGTCTCTGACCCTTGAGCTCAAGAACATCTGAAGTAAAAGCTAATCTAGGCCATTCAAAGAGACTAACATCATCATTGCCGATCATTTTAGAAACAGCAGGTCCTTCTGAGGATGGAGTCACTTAGGCTGTTGGCAGGATGAAATGAATCAAATGAGACCACATGTGTGACAAGGCCTGGCTAGGTGTCCGGCACCTAGATGGGGTTTGGCCACAGCTGGGTGTTCAGTCCCCAGGAGCTGAAAAACAAGTGGTCACCAGAGATCAGGGAGTGTCTCAGCCAGGAAGTCTTCGTGTCATGACAAAGGAGGTGTCCCTTCTGATCTCTTTACCACCAAGGAGTCACTTATGGGCTTTCTTAGAAGGTCTTTGAGACTCTGTAACTGTGGCCCTACTATGAGCACATGAGCCCCCTGCTGCAACCAGAGGTTCCCTCAATTCAGGAAGAGCTAAAAGCTCAGGTTCTGGGTTTGTAGACCTGGGATTGACTCTGAATCCACCACATACAGGCTGCATGACGTTAAGCATGTCTTTAACCCTCCTGAGCCTCCATTTCCTCTATAAAATAAAATAGGATTTGGGGAGGATTAAAATGAGATAACACATGCACTGTGCTTGGCAGGGTCCAATGAATATTGGCATTTTCAACTCTTATTATCTTCCCTAAGAGGTTAGTGACCCAAAACAACAAAGAACCTCTACTCTGCTGAAAAAGCATTATAGTATTTGGGGAGAAAAGTGAAGGCCCAGTAGCCTCTTGGACCCCAGACACATTTCATTCTTGATGCAGATAGAAGTTCCAAGCAATCTGTGAGTGGAGTCAAAAAGTTTAAGTTCATTTCATCAGTATTAGAAAAGGCCGCTATGGAGCCTGAGAACAAGTGTAGGTAGGATTGTGAACATGGACCATCACCTCAGTAAGCTAGCTCCTCTTGGACACACACACACACACAAACACACACACATCATTCATGGCCTCGTCTCACTCAGGTCTGTGTCTCACTACTCAGGTCTCTGCCCTGGCCTCATACTCTCCCTCCATCTGACAACTAAAATGAAAGTCTTGCTAAGTTAGACTCAGTTGATTAGACTTCGCTGCAAAAGATCCATTGTAATCCTTCTCCTTAAGACTTCATTTGCTGCCATTAGCAATCTCTGATGGGTGCAACACGTAGATAATGATTTGCCTGTGTACAGTGCTTTGTAGTTTGCTTTCTTGGACATTTTAGCCCTCAGAGACAGTCATGTCAATGGCTTTAAGCCACCCTCTTTTTATGTATTTATTTATTTATTAAAAGATTTTATTTATTATTTTTGGAGAGAAAGGCAGGGAGAGAGGCAGAGAGGGAGAGAGACATCAATGTATGGTTGCTTTTTACCTGCTTCCAGCCACAGACCTGGCTGGAGACCTGGTTTGCAACCTGGCTATGTGCCCTGGGTGGAGAATCGAACCAGCAACCTTTAGGTTCACAGACCAGCGCCCTGTCCACTGTGCCTCCAGCCAGGGGGCACCTTCTTTTTAAAGCTAAGAGACGGGTTCCATGACTTTCTGCCTTAGGTTCCATAGCTGATGCGGGGCAGGGGCTGGGTTCAAGGCCAGGTCTGTGAGATCTGCTCCAGTTTTCTATAAACAATCCCCTACTTAGAGTGCTTCCTGTCTGAGACCAAAATGAACTCCCAGCCCTGCTTCTGGGGTGTCTGTCCTTCCACTCAGAAAGGGGAGCCAATAACCTATCAATTATTGGGTAGAGGAATGATGGTCATTAATTGTGCCTATCAGTGGACAGTGAGTGCTGATTGTCATCCATGTCCAGAAACTGGCTAGCCCTGTTTAGGTTGGCCAGCCCAGTCCTGTGCTCTGTCTGTGATTCTGGGGCTCCTCTCCCTGTGTGCCCTGTGTCTCCTTCAGCCACCTAGAGTCTGTTGAAGCTCTGTACAGAGGGTTGCGGCAGGGCAGGGTGAAAGGCTTTGACTTCAGACTTTGAATCTTTGAGTTTGAATCCCAGGTCACTTACCAGCTGTAAGTGGAATTTTGAGCAAGTAACTTCATGCCTTAGTTTCCTCATCTGTGTCATGGGGATAAAAATTCCAGAGCAAGGGCAAGTCTTGATTGAGACAGTCATGCAAAGAGCTAGGCTTATTATAAGCGTGCGGTTAATAAATAGCAGCTCTCCCTGTTCCCTCTTTAAAGCTGGGCAGAGTAAACACTCAACTTGCAGATGATCTCCTGGGACATAGGGTGCTCCAGCTCTTGAGTCCAGGAATGCAGCTGCATTTGCAACAACTTCCAGACCCTGCAACTGGGCAGATTCTTCCATGGCTTTCCTTTCATATTCAATTCAGGGTGACTCTGAGCCCTACCACCATGGCCAAGAAAATGTGTTGATGATCTCTGTTCCCTCTGCTTCTCATAGCTCTCCATAGCAAATTTACACATCAGCAGACTCCTGAGAACCGAATAATTGAGATCAACTCAACAGTAGAGATAGTCTGTGAAATCAAGACCTTCCATACTAACAAGCGCACCTACTGGCTGAGACAGCTCCAGGCCCCAAGCAAGGACAGTCACTACGAGTTCCTAGCTGCCTGGGACCCTGCAAAACAGACTGTGTATGGCAAGAATGTGGAGAAGGAGAAGCTAACTTTGCACCAGGGAGCAACCCAGACCACTCTCAGTCTCAAAAGTGTGGAGCTTAAAGACAGTGGTGTCTATTTCTGCATGACTGTCGGGAACCCTGAGCTGATCTTTGGGAAAGGAACACAGCTGACTGTAGGTAAGACCCTCGCTCAGTGTGATCAATAGCGTCAAGCACCTATTGTGTGCCTGGCATGGGCCAGGCACAAGGTTGTCCTCGCTCTTAGTGAGCCCAGCTCCTCAGGAGGTGATGGCAGGCATAGCACTATGACTAACAGTAACAGAAAATATATTCTGAGACTTACCCAGGGCCAAGTACATGCAAATGTTTTACATAGTTATCTCACTTAATGCTGCTGACCATCCTGAAAAGTGGGTACAGTTACGATTCCCATTGTAAATGGGATGCTCAGGAGCATCACTGTTTCTTATGGGAAAAGAATAATTCTGGCCTTCAGCCACTTCAGGACTCACTTCAGACTGTGGCTGGATTGGGCTGAGTTCCCAGGCTTGATGATAGTCTCAGAAATCCCCTCCAAGTAGGTACACAGAGCCAGTGAGGGGTGGGTGCCTCACATTCTGCATGTGGGCCTATGGCTAGAACCCACACCCAGATTTGCAGGGAATGAGGAGACTGAACCTTAAGCTTAGCTGCAAATTCTATTGCTCATTCACTGTGTGCCTTTAGTTGGGCTGGTCCCCTCGCTGGGCCTCGGTTTTCTCATCTGTATCATGGGGTTGCTGATGTCCTCCAAGACCCCTCCAAGTCCATAGAAGCCACCATTCTTCATGAGTTAAATCAGCATATCCAGTAGAGTTATATTGTGAGCCACCAATGCAATTTAAAATTATCTTTTAGCCACATTAAAAAAAGAAACACATGAAATTCATTTAGATAATGTATTTTATTTAACACAAGTTATCAACAGTATCATTTCAAAATGTAATCAAGATAAAATTATTACTGAAATTTTTTTAAAGATTTTATTTATTATTTTTAGAGAGAGGGGTAGGGGGAGAGGCAGAGAGGGAAAGAGACATCAATGTAAGGTTGCCTTTTGCCTGCCTCCAGCTATGGATCTGGCTGGTAACCTGGCTTGCAACCTGGTTATGTTGCCCTGGCTGGGAATCAAACCAGCGACCTTTGGGTTCACAGGCCGGCACTTTATCCACTGTGCCACCAGCCAGGGCTATTACTAAAATATTTTATACTCCCTTTTCACACCAAGTATTCTATGTATGTTCTATGTGAAGAGCACATCTGGAGTCAGGCTGGCCTTGTTCCATGTGCTTGGTAACACATGTGGCAAGTGGCTGCCATGTTGGACAGTGAGGATTAATGCTATCAAAAGTGCAAAGGAATCAGGGGCAGAAATTCTCAAAAGCCCACCTCTGACTTGAACCCCCTCCCCAGGTTAGCCCATGGCCAGGGCCAAACCCCTGAAAGCCTTCCACAGTCCTGCTTCCCGCTCATCTGGGTTCTTCTGATGCTGGGGATACTGAGGGTAACAAGGGGCTCCCCAGGAATTAGACCACTCAGCATGAGGTGTGCAGCATGCCTTGGGGTTTGTTCATTGATTCCTGTATTGAAAATTGGGTTTTGGTGTCAGGGGGTGTGGGTTTTGGTTTGGTTTATTGTTTTTGTCTCTGCAAGTCCCACATCTTTCCATTCATGAGATTTCGGGGTCTGAGAAAGGTGGATGGTGAAATAGCACAACTGGTTTTCAGAAGCTCCCCCACCTCCACCCACTCATTCTTGGTTTTGATATTTCCAAAGCCCTCTGGTGGCTGGCTCCCAGGAGTGGTGGTGCCTCCCCAGAGCACATGCTTGTACCCGTGTCATCTCCCAGGGGAGGGGATCCAGAGCCAGAGCCCACCCTTGCCAGAGAGTCAGTGCATTTTGAAGGGAGAAGCCAGATGTTAGAGAAATTATACAGGAAGGGTGGCCTTTTCTCAGGCCCCTTAAGGACATGGTGGGTTCAAAGGTCCTGTCCCTTTCCAAGAGGAGAGAAGGGGGAAGATGTGAACTTGGTTGGGGATGTCAGGAGGAATCAACATGACCTGGTTCTGGGCAAGAAGAAATTAAAATGGGACAAGGCTGTCCACAAACCCCCATCAGCCCCAGAGCACTGTGCGCAGCCTAGGCGCACAGCCTAGGCTTCAGAGCTGGCTCCCTGCAGGGCCACTGGCAACGCTGAGACCGCCTGCTGCCTCCTCCTTGTGTATCCCAAAGGGCAGTGAGCACTTCCAGGGCTGCGAGGATACAGTGCTGCGGCACCCCTTGTGGAGGGCGAGGGTCCTGGCGCACTCAGAGCCCGGTCGCCGGTGGTGTGGTGGTGTCCTTCCCTTCACCTAGTTTCCCTCAGCACTCCAGTGACCAGGGCCATGGGTCAGCCCTGATGTACTTTCATCTTTGGTGAAAAAGCATTTGCCCTGAGGCAGCATGGCAGTTAGAGCCTAGAAGCTCAGTCTTTTCATTCAGGTGCTGGCTCTACTATTTATAGTCTCTCAATCTCTGTGCAAATTATTGCAGCTCTCTGTGCCAGGGCTTGCTCAGGGACAAAATGGGGACAATAGTGCCTATCCCAGATGCTGTTGGGCATAATAAACTCAAGCTGAAGTGCTCAGCAATGCCACGAGCACATGGGAGAAGCTTACTAAGTGTTACTGTAGTTAGTAGGCTCTTCTCTAAACTTCATGGAGCTGGCAGAGCGGAGCACGTTAGTTCCACTTTCCAGAGGAGACACAGGGCTGCGAGGGTCCCAAATGTCCACTTTTTATGTGGAAGAGGCCAGCCCAGAGTGACCAATTTGTTGGCTGCCCCCGCTGTCCCCTTGACTCTAGAGTTCAAGTTCATGGTGTCTCCCTATTCCCTCTCCTTTCATCTTATAAAAAAATATTTCAGTACAATGTCTTTCCTCAACCCACAAAGGCAAAGATTGGATACAGTGGCACCTCAGTGCCTCAGGTGTCTCCTTTTGCTGTGTGTACTTGATCCCCTGTTTAATTCCAACACCTCAGTGTGTGACACTGAATTAGAACAAAAATAGAGGAGCGACCCACCTGGGATTCAGGAGAGGGGTTTGTGGTCCCAGCCCAGCACTTTCCACTGAGGGCCTCAGAGGCCAGTTCCCATTTTAATTTCTTCTTGCCCAGAACCAGGTCATGTTGATTCCTCCTGACATCCCCAACCAAGTTCACATCTTCCCCCTTCTCTCCTCTTGGAAAGGGACAGGACCTTTGAACCCACCGTGTGTTAAGGGGCCTGAGCCTCTTAAATTGGCTGGCATTCACCTTTGAAATTAAAGGTTCAGATTAGATTACAGATCCCTCTGGCTCTGATAGTATATCAGTTTTAAAGACACCTGAGAAGAAAAGAAAATCCCAACATATATAACCTGCATGGTGCTTTTGAAATTTTATTTGTTGATTTTAGAGAGAGAAATATGGATTTGTTGTTCTACTTATGTATGCATTCATTGGTTGATTCTTGTATGGGCCTGACTGGGGATTGAGCTGCAACAATGGCCTATTGGGATGTCACTCTAACCAACTGAGCTACTGGGCCAGGGCCGCCCTGTGTGGTATTGTACCTGCAGAAAAGGCACCCCACCTCCTTACCATGCACACTCTCCACTGGTTTAGGGATGGACAGGGCTCAGGGACTCTGGCTTCAGCCAGGCAGAGCTGTCTAGTCTACCGCACACCTCCTTGGGCACGCTGTCCCCTGTAATTCTCACATCAACCCCAAGAAGGAGGTGAAGACCATTTTTACTTCAGCGGATGACAAAACTGAGACACAGAAAAGTGATAGGACTTGCCCCAAGTTACACACTGGTTAATCAAGTGTGCTTGAGCTCTGTTCAGGTCTATGTAGTTCCAGAACTCCTCTCTCCTCAGGATACCAAGCTGACCCCTGTCCTTAGGCCCACAGATAGATCTGAGAGTTGGGGAAGCAGTTCAAAGTTTTATCATTCTGTGGCCTTCAAGCTCTGCAGCAGCCTAGGGAATGGTGATAATGACTTCAGTACCTGGAGGTAAGAAGTGCAGTGTTGCCCTGGCTGGTGGCACAGTGGATAAGGCACCAGCCTATGAACCCAAAGGTTGCTGGTTCGATTCCCAGTCAGGTCCTTAGCTGGAGGCAGATGAAAGGCAACCATACATTGATGTTTCTCTCCCTCTCTGCCTCTCTCCTTTCCCCTCTCTCTGAAAGATAATAAATAAAATTTAAAACAAAACAAAACAGAAAAAAAAGAAGTGCAGTGTTGTTTTATCTCTAAGTCTACCTGCTGTTTATCTGGCTAACATAATGAATCTTGCTTGCTTTCTGTAGTTAATGTCCTTCCCACCACTGCCCAGCCCACCAAGAAATCCTCCACTAAGAAGAAAAAGTGCTTATTTGCAAACTCGGTGAAACGGAAGGGTGAGTCTTCCCATTCCCCTAGACTCTCAGAAGCACAGCAGGCTTCCTTCCTTCCTTCCTTCCTTCCTTCTTCCTTCCTTCCTTAAGCCCTTCCCAGACCCTTCTGGCTCTGAGCTGGGGTCAGAAGAGAAGCTGTGCTGTCCTTCGGTAGCTCACAGTCTAGTGGGGGACACACTTGCCAGTCGTCACAGGAAAAAAGCTTAATGAAAGATACATCGGCTTAAAACTTTCACACAAATTTTTCTAGCATCATCATTCATCATAGTCCAAAAGTAGAAACAACTCAAATGGAATTTTAAAAATGCGGAAAATCCATGCAATGGAATATGATTTGCTCATAATTAAGAATTAATTACTAATACATGCTGCAACATGGATGAATCTTAAAAATACTATGCAGTGAAAGAAGCTACTTACAAAAGATTGTATATTATATGGTATTGATATGAAAAGTCCAGAACCTGACATTCCATAGAGGCAGAAAATAAATTAGTGGCTGCCTAAGGCCAGGGGCTGGAGAGGGAATGGGAGGTAACTGCCAGTAGGTACAGGATTTCTTTTGGGTGGGGGTAAAAATGCTCTAAAATTAGATTGCGGTGATGATTGTATGTTTCTATGAATTTACCAAAAAACATTAAATTATACACTTGAAATAGGTGAACTTTACAATACGTAAATTATATCTCAATAAAGGCATTAACTAACGAACTAACAGAAAACCCAACCCAAAGGACCAGAACTTTGAACTCTCTCATTTTTTATATCTACCAGAGGACCTACCGTGCCGTGTATGCTTGTGTATGTCTGTTAACGAGCGAACAAGTTCATCACTCTGTCCCGTAGGCATCAGACACCACAGCTGGAGTACGCACATGTACACACACATGTACACACACATGTACACACACGCGCATACACTTTGAACTCATAAGCCAAATGTGTTTCTAAAAACAATACTAACCTCTGTTTCCCCAAAGTTGCTGGTAACAAACAGAAAGTACCATCTGCTCCAACCCATAGGACCAACCACAAGCAGCCGCACCAGGCTGTTTCATGCTTACTGAGGTTGCTTTGTCTTAAGTATACATAAAGTCCCAGGAAGGGTCTGGGAGAGGTATCTAACAGGATCTAGGGGATGGGAATAGGAAGCTGCACCGTTAGACCGTAGTGAAGAGAACATCAGAATCCATGTACAGGGGGCAGCATCTTAGGGAACACAAAGGTAGAGACAGAGTGACCTCCTCTTGAGGTTTGGGGGCATCTACAAAATGATGCCCCCAAACCTCACCTAAAGAATTTCAGCAGGTACAACAAAAGAGAACAAAAAGGGAAAACACAATAGGGCCATAAAGATGGAGACACAAACACAGGGTGTGTGCTAGGCTCTGAAGGAGCCAACAACCCAGGTTAAAACAAAAGCAAGACTCACAGCAACATGGCACAACCACCCCAGTGACGGAACACAGCCCTGGGCATCAGAGCCTTTATCCAGCCTTAATTCTAGAAGAAATCTGCTCTGTTCATCCTTACATAAGGACTGCTGAATGATAGTGAATTCAGTAACACTTCTATAATTGATGGATGAAAGGCCTTCAAATTTCTTGCATCATTTCTAATATTAATCTTCAGTAAAATCCTGGGACAAAAGGCAAATCCAACATTAGTAGGTTCTTTAGAATAAAAAGGTGGCCAAGTGGCATGAAGAGGGGTAGTAGGTGGTGGTTGCACTCAGTGTGGGGGCCATGGGGCCATGTAGCCTGGTGGTAAGTCATCCTGGCCTTGCTTATAATCCCTGTCTACTACTGCCAAAGCTGAGTGAGCTTACGCAGGTGATTCAGCCTGCCTGAACCTCAGTTTCCTCATGTGTGAAATGGAGTCATTTACCAGGCTAAAGGGAAGGAAGATGAAATGAGATGCCATACATAAGGCACCCAGGGAGAGCTCAAAGCTTACCATCACAAATAAAACCCTCACAGCCACCGTGGGCAGGCATCTTCTTCCTAAGGCTTAGGGCTACCCTTGGAGAGACACTGGGAGGGCCTGGGGGACGTTTTCTAAACCACTGTCTCAGGAGAAACGTAGTGAGATCCTGACCTCTGGAGGCCCCTGTAAGGCGAGAAAGCTGAGTTGTATGTCACTGATATGACTCTGGCCACTACCCAAGCATGCTTTTCACCGCTTTTATTAGAGGCAACAGCTTCTCCTGGAGTCGAATTTTGGGTAGATGTCTGTGCTACACTGTGGACCTGTAGCTGCATTGCTGGCCTCCAGCTCAGTCTTGACTACCCTTCAGGAAGCCCCAGATCCACCCCTTCTCAGAAAGAGAGAACCTCCCTGCTGTACCACCCTGCAACCTTCACCCCCTCTGTCACTTTTTAAATTTTTATATTTTAAATATTTCATTTATTTTATATTTAGAGAGAGGGGAAGAATGGGGAAAGAGAATCAGAGAAGCATCAATGTGTGGTTGCCTCTCACATTTCCCCAGTAGGGGACTGAGCTTGCAACCCAGGCAAGTGTCCTGACTGGGAATCGAACTGGCAACCCTATGGTTTACAGGCCAGCGTTCACCCACTGAGCCACACCAGCCAGGGTTCTATCACTTTTATAAAATTACCACTTTATTGAGGTACAATTTGCATATCATAAAATTCACCCATTTTAAGCATATAACGGATTTTTAGTATACTTACCAAGTTACACACCCATCACTACAATCTAGTTTTAGAACATTTCCATCAGGCCCACAAAAGATTCTTTGTACTTGTTTACAGCTAGTTTCTAATCCCACTACAGCCCGGGGCATCCACTGATCTGTCTTCAGTTTTCTGTCTCTATAGATTTTCTGTCTATAGATTTGCCTTTTCTGGACATTTTTCCACAAAAATGAAGTCATACAGTATGTCAACTTTCATGCTTGGCTTCTTTCACTAAGCATCGTGTTTTTGAGAGACCGCAGAGGAGGTTAGAGGGAAGCAGATAGAAACCCGTGCATCTCAGAAGTAGGAAGGACTTTGAAAGACCTCTACACAGCCTTCCACCAAGTGCAGCAATCTTCCCTCCTCCACATTGAACCATCCAGCCTCGGCAAAGGCGGGCTGCCTCCCACGGAGCGGCCCACTCCATTCCCTCACTACCTCTCATGCCCTCAGGCTATTGTAGTAGGGCCAGCAGGGGCTTTAGAACTTGGGGGGATCTGAGTTCATACCCTGGCCCTGACTTTTAGTAGTTGGGTGACCTTGGGTGTGTAATTTAACCCCTCTGAGTCTTGGTTTTTCTGAACTGTAAAATGAGAGATAAAAATGATAATAATACCCTCCTTCCTAGGAAGGTGGAATTTTGCAGTTAGTATTATACTTGGCACGTAATAGGTATTTAATAAAAATTCAAATCTAAACTAATTTTTTCACCTGTGATCCCTTGCCCTTTTCACCTGTGAATCCTGGTTCTACCCCGCAGCTACTTACAGGGACCAACCACAGAGGCATGAAGTGTGTCAGGGGAGGATTTGGGACATTGATAAGACACACTCTACTGTTTAAATAGCATACAAAATGGTCAAAGGAACCAACAGGCAACTCATAGGAGCAAAAGAAGTGGCCAATATGTGAAATTTGCTGAAGCTGACAATCAGGGAATTGAAGTAAAATATTTTTTACCCACTAGACTGACAAAAACCAAAACCTTTGCTAGCATCAAGCGTCAGCAGGGTGCACAGCTGGTAGCTGGGAATGGAAATCAGTGTAGCTTATTCGAAAGGCATTTGACAATTTAAAATGGACACCATCTATGGTGTATTAGGTCTGTTTACAGTATCTGTGTCAGGCAGGCTCCTGCATAAGAAGAAACGTACCAAGATGTTCTCTGCCATTATTAATAAAACACAGGAAACAAACAAAATGCTCTCTAATGGCAAAATAACCCATGGTACATCCATATTCAAATGTTACTCTGCTAGAAAAAAGAATGTGCTGATATATTTAAGGAAAGAAAATTATGATTACAGAACAATTTGTATGATATAACCCACTCTATTTTTTTTAAAAGACTACATGGGCTTCTGTAAACTATGTATTGAGTATATAAAAATGCAGAGAGAAAGGTACCAAATTAACAGTGGCATTTATAGAGGAGTGAGGATGTCAAGGGGCACTCATATACTTGAATCTTCGACAGTGAAAAACAGTTTCAGCTATTTTTTTATGAAATTAAAATAAATTAAAAAAATAAATCACAAAAACCCATTATCAGTCATTAAAGTGCTCTATTTCCCTTGAACATAAAAAGGTCTTGAGTTTTAATTTGGATGTGGGACATGAAATTTTATAAATAAAATTATCCCAATGTGTTTAAAGTGCCTAGAAAAAAAGACTAGAAGAAAATATGCAAACAGTGGTATTCTCTGAGACATGGGCTTTTAGTTGATTTTTCCTTCTTTTTATTGATCTGTGCATCTCAAATGTTCCCTATGTGTGTCTTCCAGGCCCACCATGTGACCCCGTTAGCCTTGGCCTGCTGGGGACTGGTATCCTGATTCTGCTGGTGTCCTTAGGAATAACCATTCGTGTATACCGTAAGTTGTCCCCTCTTGGGCCATCACGGTCACCAGTTTTGTTTGTTTGTTTGTTTGTTTGTTTGTTTTTGCTGTTGGAGCTATCCTTGAGGGTCCTTCCTTCTCTAGGGGAGCAAGGCAGATGTGAGCCTGATTCCAGAGGTGATTCTTGGCCTGAGGCCATGCTGTAGGGGTCAGAGACCACCCTGTCTCTGGAGTCAGACTAACCTGGGTTTGAATCTAACCCTGCTGCTCCCTGACTTGGTGGCCTTGCATGTGTGTCCTGGCCTCTCTGAGCCTCCCAGGGGCATGCAGGGGACAATATTATCTACCTCCCGGGGTTGCTGTTTGTAAAGCCCTGCCCAAAGCGCCTGGCTGGGGCCTGTGCTGAGTAAGCAGGAACTCCAGTAGGCAGAGTGAAAGCAGTCCATAGAAGAGGTTGAAGTGGGGTGTGGGCTATATTCTCAGAAGCTAGAGATTCTCCCCCTCTGTGAGGCTGTCAGGAAACTCAGAGATGGCTGCTGCTCTCAGCCACACTGGAGAGAGCATCATCTCCTATGCCCAACCAATGCCAGCTGTGCACAGATGCCGAAGAGCCCAGAACCCTAGGCTCATCTGTGCCAACTCGAGTAACTCATTTACCCTTTCTGGGCTTCTCTAAAGTGGGAGGGGTGGACTAGATCAGTGGCTCCTTTGAAGGTGTGATAACACTTACAGACCCTCTCCCTCGATAAATGCGTCAGGGGCATATTTGTGCACACAGTTGCCGTCCACAAAAGGATCCATTCACCCTATTCTAAGAACTCCATTAAGTTCAGTGTTCTGCAAACTTTATTTAGAATATTATATATGTTATTAAATGTGCTTGAAAAATAAAAAGTAATAAATGAGAAGATAAACTCATAAAGAGTCATGCTCACATTTCCTTCCTTTACCCCAATGGGAAACCTTGTGCACCTCCCAAATACATAGGTTCAAGACAACCTGTCTCTACCACCTCTTATTCCTGACGTGCTGTGAAGAGCAAAACAGCATGTTTAAGGATACACAGGCTGGGGTAGATTAACTGAGTCTGAATTCTGGTTTTCCCACTTACCAGCTGCGTAGCTTTGGGTGAGTTACTCAGTAACACACTTGCTCCGTGCCTTCGTTTCCTCGTATACAAAATGGAGATAATAAGAGTAGTATCCAACTTCCAGTTTTGCTGTGAGCGTTAAAAGAGTTAAAACACAGGAAACTGAAGCACAGCCTGGCACCAGGGAAGTGGTCTGAGGTGTTAGCTGTCCCTCTCATCACACTCCGGCTCCCTAGAACTTGGTATCAGCAGCCCACCGCCCATGTTGACTGATGTTCTTGATTTCTTCTTTCAGGCTTGCGGAGAAGAGCCCGGATTCGTTTCATGAAACAGTAAGTGCTTGGGGTCTTGGGAAAATGCCCAAGTCACTGCCCTGGGTAGTCTAGCTTCCTCGGCCCCTGCTGGGCCCACAGCCTCCACCAGTCATGGCCAGGAGCCAAAGTCAGGTGCCACTTTCGAAAACATTATAGACTCTGTAAGTTCATAGGGTGACAGAGCTCAGGAAAAGAGATGGCCTAAACAAACAAGAACACTGATCAGTTGTTCAAGCGCATTTCAAGTACTGGAAATTTAGCTCAGCCCTGCTGGTGGTACCAAGCAGTTCTTGCACAGATGGAATGGGGCAGAAGATCCCAGACACACTTACCCTCCCATTATTTTATTTGACTTGGTCCTGCGTGACATAGGAAGGTTATTTTTACAGAGCAGTTGAAAGACTTGCTCAAAACATTTGGGATAGAAAAGAGCAGAATTGAGTAAAAGCAAGAGCAAGTGGGCTGCTCCAGGGCCGCTCCAGGGCCGCTGTCCTCCCTGCTGGTATCCGGTGTTGTGCTTTTTGGTCCAACTTCAGCCCTGGACCCCACCTGGCTCCCAGGAGCTGGCAAACCCACCAGCTGACTCCACAGACACATGGCTGAAAGACCTCATCTGCTGGCCCCACTGAACTGTGTGAGAACAGGCAGAAGCCAAGAGACAGAGGCCAGAGGCTGTCAGTTGCTAGTCACAGGGGCTTCTGGACCCCACTTGGGCCATGGGCAGTGTACTTGGACTGGTTTTTCTTCCACAAGATAGAGAATGTTTTACATCTACCCATCTCATTAATTATAATCCTTTCCACAGAAAGTTGTTTGAAAATAAAGAAAGCCCATGCCTCTCAATTGAAGAGGGCAACAGGGCCTCATGCTTAAGAGCTCTGACTCCAGCAGGAGGCAGATCCAGGTTTGAATCCTATCTGCCACTCACCGACCATGTTCTGTAGCAAGTTGCTTCCCTGAGCCTCTGATTCCACATCTGCAAAATGGGATAACAGGACAAAGCTCATGTCTATCACAGCACTAGCTCATGTCACGTATGGGAAGCAGCTCTACACATCCAACAATCAAGAAACAAAACATATTTTCAAATACTCTAAAATTATAATTTCCATATGAGTGCCCCATGTTATATGCTCCACATTATTATATGTATCATATTTTGTATATGTAGTTGCTTAAACCTGCCTGCTATGTTTTATGGGCAATGTTCAGTGATAATTTTGACTGTGTGCAATTTTCAACTCACATGCTGCATTTAGAAACTAATCCTTACCTCACAGACAGTAACTTGAGTGTATTTGTCTAAACCTAGGCCTCCAGAATGTTCTTTCAGGAAGAATGAGCTCCCCTCAGGGAACCACCTGGGGTTTTGCCCTCGCCCCCACTCAGCCTTTCATTTTAACTTGTTCCCCAGCAATATGACATCAGTTCATGGGGAGATGGATGCAGGACCTCATGCTTTGGCAAACCCAAGGGTTCTGAGGATCAACTAAGAGAAGGAGCTGAGGGTGGTCATGGGTGAGGCTCTGCACACCCCTTACCCTTTGCTCACAGCTCTGCTCTCATCTGTTACCTATGGTGACACTTACCTGTCAGACATTATTTGAACAAAAGGGTTTGTGGTTAAGAGTTTGAAAGCCACTTCTGGTTTTGCTATCATGATCCAGGTGTGGACTCAACAAGCCGTGGGCCTCACAGATAAGCTGTTCCAAAGTCAAGCTGCGATTTGGAGCAGATGTTCTCAGCCTCTATCTGGTCATTAAAAAAAAAAACATTCTATCTGCAGGCCTCCATATTCTGGCCCCTGGGGGTGCATTTGTGAATAGCTTATCTTAGAAGGTACTGCAGGAAGTAACACTACTCAAAGTTAGAGCCCTATGGGCTCCTTTTCTTTCTTTCTTTTTTTTTTTACTATTTTATTTATTTTTAGAGAAAAGGGAAGGGAGGGAGAAAGAGAGGAACAGAAACATCAATGTGCGGTTGCCTTTGGAAGTCCCCCACTAAACCGCCCAAGTGGGAAACTGGCAGGCAATCCAGGCAGGTGCCGTGACTGGGAATTGAACCAGCGACCAGTTTGGTTCGCAGGCCAGTGCTCAAGCCACTGAGCCACACCAGCCAGGGATCCCCCTTTTTTTTCTTCAGCTTTGAAAGTTTTTATTTCTTTATTTATATTATTATTATTTTTTTAATGACAAAGATGGACCCTAAAAATGTACTAACACAAAACTCCTGTCCAAGGCTACTAACTTGGAGTAAAACCCTGTGTCCTCATTTGCCATTTGTCTGCTACAGGAAATTCAATAACGTTTGTCTGAAAATAAGTGGTTTCACAACTTGCTGTTGTTTTTAGGTTTTATAAATGAGCAGAGAATACACTTTTGGTGTCCTGCTACAAAGACACGTCGATCAATAATGAACGTAACCTGGAAAAATGAGAGAGAAGGGACACACTGAGTGAAAATTTCACTGACCTGCTGAAGCTGCCTGCTTTAACTACTGCAAGTTTTTTCCGTGGGCCTTGTGCATGGGAGCAACTAGGTTGTTGGTCATCTGGAGTCAGAGAGAAGGCTTCAGAGCCCCTGGGCACTTCCTGCAATTTGGCCACCCTGGAGGACTGAGTAAGAAATTCTGCCATGGTACCACATCCTACTTCTGTACTCACCCTGGGCTGGGCTGGGACCTTTGCGGTTGGCCGGCCAGCCACCATGTGTGAGTTGTTTTGCCCTGGTAGGGCAGTGACCTTGCACCCTGAGTCATGGGATAGCGCTGGAATGGCTTTCCCTTGTGCTTGTCAGACTGGGGCTGACTTTCCTCACAGAGAGCTCCAGAGATCAGGCCCAGCTTGAAAAAAAGCCTGCAAGAGAGGCTGACCTGCCCCTCACAGTCAGGTCAGTCTTTGAGGACCAGCTCTCAGACTTTGGGAACCTGCAGTTTTGGGTGCAGGAGATCACTTCATCTCCCATTAGGAACTTCTTGGCCCTCACTTCTGCCTTCTAACGGCTTGTATATTTCTTCTTTCACTTTCTGTTCTCTTCTTATAAAAGTGTCTTGGATGTAAAAATAAAGTCCTGAATAAAAAAATCAAATGACTTATGTGATGTAAAAGCACAAAAGCCCATCTATGTGGCAAAGATGTTGATGCTTAGTTGAAAAGAAATAAGGATAAAAGGTGTATGTCCTCATTTGAACCCCCGCAGCACATCCCAGTCCATGTCATAAGGATAGAGAGGGCTGAGGGGCTAGTGAGTACCAGGACACACACAGCCAGCCAGAAGGTAGTTCAGGGGCCGAGGTCCTTTTTCCCACTCCCAAGCTGCCTTCATTAGCACCTGTTCATTTCTGTTGAGGGTGGAGTCCCAAGGACTCCTGGCCTCAAGCCCAGTGACCTTGCATGAAAGAAAAGGAAAGAGGCAACGGGATCTCGGTCCATTGATTTTTTTAAAAGATTTTATTCATTATTTTTAGAGAGGACAGGGAGGGAGGAAGAAAGGGAGAGAAACATCAATGTATGGTTGCCTTTCACCTGCCTCCAGCTATGGACCTGGTTTGCCACCTGCTTACGTGCCCTGACTGGGAATCGAACCAGTGACCTTTGGGTTCACAGACTGGAGCTTATCCACTGAGCCACCAGCCAGGGCTCTGTCCTTTGAATTTTTTTTTTTTTTAAACTGGTTTTCTCTCTCTCTCTCTCTCTCTCTCTCTCTCTCTCTCTCTCTCTCTCTGTCTTAACAATTTTTATTTATTATTTTTAGAAAGAGGGGAAGGGAAAGAGGCAGAGGGAGAGAGAGACATCAGTGTATGGTTGCCTTTCACCTGCTTCCAGTCACAGACCTGGCTGGAGACCTGCTTTGCAACCTGGTTACATGCCCTGACTGGGAATCAAACCAGTGACCTTTGGGTTCACAGGCCAGTGCATTATCCACTGAGTCACCAGCCAGGGTGGTCCGTTAATTTTTTTACTGTCTCTCAGTTTCGATGGTCAGAGAAGAAAAATGCAAGGAGAAAATGCTGAAGATCTCATGCCCTTTGAAAAGGTCCAGGGATCCAATCTTAGTTCCCTGCTCTGGGATTTAGCAGCATAAAAGCTATTGAGGAAAAAAAAAAAAAAAAGACTGCAGCCTTAGCCCGCATTTACAGAAACACCATGCCCAGGTCAAATGAGAAGAGTCCCACCTGCTTTTCCAGCTCATCTCTGGACTGGGAGTTCTGACGTAAGAGAGGCATTGGCAACCCATGTTCTGTTCAGAGGCCTCTGGCAGCCACAGAAGGGACAATACTACTATCTCCGTCATCTGAGATGTTTGCTGCCTATGGGGTTGGAGGGCACAGCAGGACTAGGTGTGGTGGGTGGGAATTAGAGGGCCGTAGATGCTGGATGTGCTCAAGGAAAGCAAATACTTTCTGCCCATCAGCTTCAAGTGCACCAGGACAGATTGCCTCCCCAGGTTGAGGGGAGAAGGGGTAGGGCCAGGGTCACCTGGACCGGACTCTTCAGGGTTTACTTTTAGGGTGGGCTCCTTGCTCTGAGATGTCCGATGTAAATGATAAGAGATGAAGGCCCAGGCAGGCAGACTGCCCTCCATGAGAACTCACACCCAGTCCACAAAGAAGTAAGAATAGGCCAGGGACCTCATCTCACTTCAGGCTCTGCTCTGCTATTTAACTGTGCCTCCCTGTTGCTGTCTCTGGGATTGGGTTTAGTTCTGTGTAAGTTTGTTGGGGGGAGGCAAGGTTGTGGGGGCAGGGGTGGGGGTGGTGTGCTCCTTGGTGTTTACTACGCTGCAGGCACCTGCAGAGGCAAGAGCGAGGAGGCTGCGACTGCGGCCTGGCCTGCTCAGGTAACAGGCCTGGCTGCCAGCACTGGGGGCTGCGGTGAGGAGGTCTGCACCCAGCACCTGGCTTTTGTTTTGAAGAAGTAACTGAGCTGTTACTTCTTTCTAGAAAGCCATTATGGCAAAATATCAAAAAATGATTTTATTGTTTAATCTAGCTATCTTTTGACTCTCGATTCCATCTGTAGACATTGATCTTTTTTAAAAAACCACGCATCTCAAAATTACATGCACAAGGAAATACACATCAGATTGTTTCTTGTCTTTGGCTTATTAGCCAACAATTGGAAACAATTCAAATGTCCATCAAAAGGAGCCCGTTAGAGTAACTGTGATGCAGCCTTATGAGAGAGTTCATGCAAGCTGTTAAGAAATGAGCCAGGTCCAACATGCTGGCATTAAATGATGGCCACTATACCTGCATATATTCTAACAACATCTGTATTGATTATTCTCATGTTAAATCCCACACTTGCTTAAATTTCAAGCACAGATAAAACTGGGTAAAAGAAATGTACCTTAGAGGTCAGGATATGGTTCCCCTTGGTGCAGGGTGGTTATTACAAGGGAGTGCAAGGGTTAGGCATTGGCACATTCTGCTTCTTTGCTGAGATCTGGGCATAGAGCGTGTTGGGTTGGTGACAAGTCATTGGGTTGTACATTATGACATGTCAACTTTCGAATATAGCTATGAATGTAGATACAGACTATATGTACTTCAATAAAGAGATATGTTAAAATTCAAGCACAGGACATTTGAGAAATGTGTGAAATCAGCATTTAAAAGTTCTTGATCTCCCATTTTTTCTGCATGCATTTTTTAAAGCAAAATTGCAATCTTGTAAAATATATAATACATCAGATACAGAACAGAAACTTGAATCCTAAAATATTTTTCTGCAAATGTAATTTTTTCCTCTAGTAGTATAACAAGGTCTGTGGACATATTTGTTTGTATATGTGTAGAAAAAGGTTAAAATATATATGTACTCTAAGTTGTTAATGGCAGTTACTCTAGAGAATTTCCATTTCTGAGTTGTTAATTTTGGTGTTGTATAAATGCTTACAACCATCATTTATTACTTTTGCAATTGAGGGAAAAAAACAAAAGTTCGAAACAAAGAAACAGCCTCTTTTATTTTATTATGTTTTAATTTAAAATTTTTTTTTTAAAGATTATATTTATTATTTCCAGAGAGAGAGGATGGGAAAGGGGCAGAGAGACATCACCTGCCTTTCACCTTTCACCTGCCTTTCACCTGCCTCCAGCCACCAATCTGGCTGGAGACCTGGCTTGCAACCTGGTTATGTGCCCTGGCTGGGGAATTGAACCAGCGACCTTTGGGTTCGAAGGCCGGCGCCTTATCCACTGTGCTACCAGCCAGGGCTTATATTTTAATTTTAAATATGGAATGCTTCACGAATTTGCTTGCCACCCTTGTGCTGGGGCCATGCCAATCTTCTGTGTATTATTCCAATTTTAGTCTACGTGCTGCCCAAATGAGCACGAAACTGCCTCTTTGAAAAGAGGCCCTGGTCATTGTAATATTAAAAAATTGGAATCAGCTTAAATACCATCAATGAGAGATCTGTTCACAAATTATGATTTTTTAAATCTGTCCCATTGTGCATAAATCATTGTGATGTATGCTGAGGTGGCCAAAAGCAGGGTCTTGCTCTACTAGCGACCAGCAGGCAAGCAAGTAACCCCTGGGAGCCTCAGTTCTCTCCTTTGAAATGGGAGTAACAACATCTCCCTCTCCATCTTGGTCTTGCCCTGGGCTGTGAAGGACCACAGACAGGGAGGCCTGGGAACAGGACTGGTTTCCTCCCCTCTCTTCTTTTCACTAAGGATGAAGAATTCTGGGCATCATCCTGCAGCAGTGTCACCCAGCAGGACAACGTTCAAAGGAGAAAGGGGGCTCCTACACCACCCACTTCCTTTCATCCTTACTCATCCACACCCGACCCAGCAGCCTATGTGTCTACTGTAGGAAGTGGGCAACTTGTTTTCAGAAAGTGATCCCCAGCCCTGTGTGGGCTGCAAAGCTGCTGTGAATCTTCTACCCAGTCAAAGGGAAAGAGAGAAAGAGCCGTGTCTTCAGAGGCCTTTCCAGGTGTGAAGGATGAAAGAGATTTCCTCTATCACTTCTTGGGAAACCTCTTCAGATGCGTCATTCAAGGTGACCATGAGTCACTGGTTCCTAGAGTCCTGGCTACATAGCTCAGTGCATCTACTCAGAGGGAAACCCTATTCCCCAGCATCACAGCAGCTGGGATTCACAGAAATATGCATGTCAGTGAACACAGCAGTGCCAAAAAGGTAGTTCTGTACTCCTGCCCAGTGTCACTGACTAGGCCGGATACCTTTATTATCCCCATTAAATTATTACCTTTAACATTTGAGTATTCATTTTGGAGCTTAGCTTAGGCCTCTGAATTTGGAAGGAAACCATCTACATGTCTTTCATATATTTTTCATTGCAGACCATCTCCCATTCTATCCCTCATTTATGAGTAAACAACTCACCTTGCCCCTGTCTCTACAGTTAGTGCTCTTGTTCCTTAGGCTTCTGGCTGCCTATTCAAGCGTCATTATTCAGGCACATTCTGTGTGCTCAGCCTGCCCTGTGCTGGGACGGGGGTTGGCAGGACAGATGCAGCATCCAGGGCTCATGTCTTGCTCGTTGAACTTCTCAAAGAGGCTTTTAGGCTTCAGTTCCCTCCTTACTAGCTAGTCTTTCATCTTCTGGGGGGACCAAGGCCCTGGGAGCTGTCTTGCCACCTGTACAATTGGTCAGCATTCCCAAGCCTGAGGCCAGAACCTAAATGAGTAAGTGAGGAAAACAGAAGACTCACCCAGAGGTCCTCAGGCTCCCACAAAAGCAGGTTCTGTTCCCACTCTCAGTGAGCTGGGAGCATTGCTCTCACTCAACTCAACGCCTCACCTGCTGGCATCCTGACCTGCCAGGCCCCTCAGATCTGTGAGGACTCGAATTCCCCACACTTCTGAATGTTTGCTCTGCTGAGTGCAGTCCACAGACATTGTGGAGAACACAAGCTCAACAAATTAGATAGTAACTGAGCACCTTTTGTGGTCTTGAAACTAACATGTGACACTGGCAACACTGACCCCAATCCCCTGAGTTTATATGATCTTGAGGGTCACAGACATAAGACCAGCACTTGTGTGACCCCGAGATGACCCTCGGCACCTTCCCTGTCCCATAGGAGTGTCAGTCATAGACAAACAATAAACAAGGGAATATGTAAACGCCCAGGTGATGTTAACATAGGCAGAAGGCACAAATTGCATCCTCAAAAATGTTCTGTTCTGCTGATAGAAGAGTTTGCAGCCTGTCACAGGAGATTTTGCTGAAGTCTCTGTGGTTGGGTGGGGGCAAAGTTAGAGGGAAAGAGTTGAAGAGTCAGCGGGGAAGCAGAGGCCCACCTTCTCCAATACACCCCTCCCAGTGCCCCTTTGTCATCCTGTGGGCCGCAAGCTGTCTGCTCAGCTAGACCTGCTGGCTGGGGAGGACCAGGCCAAGCCAAAGGGAGACCAGGGCTCCTGTCCCTCTACCCTCCTCCAACTCCAGGCCTCAGCCAAGCTTGGGGGGCCTGGGGAGCAAAGAGCGGCATCAAAAAAGGGACTGGCTGGAGCTAACCTGTGCTCTGGGTGGGCAGCACAGGAGAAGGTGGTGTTTGAGTTGTTTCTTCCATCTCCTCATCTTCCCTACAGCCATGAGGATGCTTTGGTCTCGGGAAAGTGGGGAAGAATGAATTCCACAAGAGAAACAGGCCTCTGTGGAAGTCCTTTCCTGGGGCCCACTCAAAGCCACCTCCCTGGAAACTCAGAATGCCACCTCTGGCAGCCAGTCTTGTGGTACAGAGGGTGGAAGAGGTGAGAATAAAGGTGTGCTGGGCTCAGATGAAAACCAGTCCTCACTCTAATGGTTTCTCACATCTTCCTCTCTCAAGACTGCTGGCCCAGCACACAGGGAGCTTGTTAGTAGGAAAAATAACAATATGATTGGGATTTTATCTATGTCACTTCAGAGTGAGCGTGCTCCCTTATGTGCCACTTGACATAAGGTGGGGATGTTTGCCTGGTAAACTGCTGCTGATTATTGTGCCGCACAGGTCCTTTCAATAGACAACTGTCCCCTAGTTGAGCCCGGTCAGACTCAGATCATTCCCACCCACTGTCCTGTTCTGCTTTTAGTATCCAAACTAAATTAAGACCTTTGAGTGTGCCTGCATGCTTGAGAGAGGAAGGCTGATTCATGTGTCTTCAATGACCTCGACACCAAAATTTCATCTTCACGGAATGAGTTGTGACTCCATCAAGATTAAGAAAACATTTTTCAGAAAAATGGAAATTTGTCATTTGCATAGAAATGTCACTGGGTGGGTGAAAACATGAAAGAGTTATTCCACTCATTGCTGGGGTTGCTATGGACAGGGCACTCAAGGCGATTGATGATGATATTATGAGGCACGACAGCCTTTTGGAAAATAATTTGGCAATATCTAGAACATCTATTACATATAAATCACTCCAACTCAGCACTCCTGGGACTATGTCTCCTAGAAAGCAAAAGCATCATACATAAGAATATATATACATGGAAAAAATAAGATAAAAAAAAACTTTTTAATCTGGTAAAACCATTCTGTCCATCAAAACGTAGTGATGAAGAAAATAGCTTTATGTTCTTGAGTGTGTTCTGTGATTGATTCCAAAAGACATGGTCATCTTATTCAGTGTGCTTTGTTGGGAGTGACCAGTGACTTTTTAATAGACATGACATAATACTCCATTAAGTATTACTATGGTTCCAGTGTGAAAAAAAGAAGAACTATACAAAGATGATTATTTTCATTTTATGTTTTTGAACAAAATAAAAACCGGAAATAACACCAAGTTCATTGATAGGGAGTCCTAAATAAATTGTGATCTATCCACATCCTAATATATCATGTAACCATTAAAACAATGACTTAAAAGAATGATTTGGTGAGATTGCCAGGAAAGCTCAGGGAGGAAAAGCAAGATCCCAGAACATATTTAAAATATGATCCTATTTTGGTAAAGCAAATAATGACCTGCAGAAAGTCCCGTACATGCCTACAGCTGAGCGTGCATGACTTCGTGAAGAGGTAAACGCCACTGCACAGCACCCATCTGATTACTAGCATCAGGCATGAACACTATAGAGCAAACGTTCCCCTGGAAAAGAAACTAGTTTCACTTAAGTACTGAGAAGTTAAAACAGAAGTATTAGTCCTTCTATCTGATTGACTGTTAAAACTCAATTTTAACATCAGAAAGCACGTAAGAATCAATATAATTAGGAAAAATAGTCAACTAGTTAATAACTATGTATGGTGCCAGGTGGGTACTGGAAATATCAGAAGGAACACTTTGCAAATTATGCTGTACCCCTGGAACTAATACAAAATAACATTAAATGTAAACTATAATTGTAAAATAAAACAAAATACGTTTTAAATCAATATATTTATTTATTCTTGCATTACCTATTTCCAAATAGGACTTGGGGCAGCTTACCAAGCTGATTGCACAAAAGGAGCATCAAGTAGGCATAGACAGTGGAACGGCATACTGCCTATGAGTGCAACACTCGTGGCCGATTCAAGCCAGTTCATTTGGGACGACTTAGAAACCTGATGTTACTGTGCCCTTCATCTTATTATACACATCTCCTCTTAGTTTCTAGTTTTGGCTTTTGATCACTCAAGTTCATTTATTGTCCCTCTATGTTTGCCTCCAGTTACAGTTCCCCACCCCAGACACGCTATGCTGCCGGGGCTGTGGTGTGAACGCCCCGGTTGTTCAGAGATGCAGTTAGATGAAAGGGCACAGTTTCCACTCATTTATACTTTTGTTTATAGAAGTATAATTTGTTATTATAGTAGCTAAACATATTATTAGTTTTTACATTTAAAATGGTGACATTTCAAGCATAAGGACAGCAGAAGTTATGGACTTACCGAGGTAGGACTATATGGATCTTTTTGTTTGTTTGTTTCCTAAAAGCTTGAGAATAATACCTCCTTTACCTCCCCAAACCCTTAGTTTTCAGTTTCTCAGAACTTGGCTGACCAGATTGCAAACCAGGTCTCTAGCCAGGTCCATAGCTGAAGGCAGGTGAAAAACAACCATACATTGATGTCTCTCTCCCTCTCTGCCTCTTTCCCTCTCCTCTCTCTAAAAATAATAAATAGAATCTTTTTTTAAAATCTCCTTAAAGAAAAAAAAAAGAAAGAAACTAAGCACTACTAGAGCCATGTTAGGGAAAAAACAAAAATTTTGGCCAACCCAATATACTTGTATAATTGTCTAACAACTATTGCTGGACACTTAATACAAAATAATATTGAATGTAAACTGCAACTTAAAAAAATGTAATTAAATAAATACAAACTAGTGTCTAATATATAGGGTGAGGCAAAAGTGGGTTTAGAGTTGTTTATATGGAAAATACAATAATTAATACATAAGAAAACAAGAATAAACTCTGTTTCACAACTGTAAACTTACTTTTGCCCAACCTGTATATAGATTTGAGTTGTTTAAACAACAAACAAAGAAAGAAATGCATTTTACCAGATTACACCAGAATATAATATTTCAAGTAGATGAGAGTCCTTATAAATGAGCCCATTCACATGACAATTCTGGGACTGCAGACTGTACCACCATTGTAAAGGGCAATCTGGTAACATGTTCACCTTAAATTTGTATATATTTCTTTGACCCAGAAATTCCACATCTACAAATTTATCATTAAAAAGTTATTGGGGTTATGCACAACAATTTTAAGATTTTATTTATTATTTTTCAGAAAGAGGGGAAGAGAGAGAGGAAGAGAGGGAGAGAAACATCAATGTATGGTTGCCTTTCACCTGCCTCCAGCTTCGGACCTGGCTGGAGACCTGGCTTGCAACCTGGTCCTGTGCTCTGGCTGGGAATCGAACCTGCGACCTTTGGGTCCACAGGCCGGCACCTTAACCATTGTGCTACCAGCCAGGGCTTTGCAGCATCTTCTGTAGCTACAAGTTTTCCTAGGAGTAACAGATAGTAAAAATAAATTTTAAAATTTCAAAATATATATGAGATGAGTTACTTTATACAGCTATTTTTTTAAAGTTTTCATCAGTTTGACTACACACACACACACAGAAATACACATTTCTACTTATTTTTAAACAAAGATTGACCACATCCAATCTCACCAGAAGTTTCAAGTGACCAGATGACCCGATCTTCACACATTGCTACTGACATTCACTCTCACTTCCCAGCTGCCATTTCTATCTATTAAGCACCTGTAATGTGCTTGGCACTGTACTGTTTTTACCTGCATTCTCTTAGTACACCCTTTATGCCTGTATGTACTCTTGCCATTTTACACACACGACACCTAAGCTCCATCAAGTCACCAGGCTAGAAAGTGAACGATGAAGATAAAACTTTACCCAGATACCACCATCCAATGGTAACTGGTGAGTTGCCCTGTTCTCCTACCCCAATTCCCGGACACAAGAGCAAAAGCAGCTTTATCTTAGGTCTTACATAAGTTTACCTAATCTTGTCACTACCTGAGGCTCCGGAGTTCATGGTCCCTGCAAGTAAGCCATCCTTCGGGCTCTTCTACATGTGGCTAAAGCAACAACAAACTGTAACTAAAATTAAAGTCTTTGTGACTGGTAAAAGCTGATCCTTTAGAATTCTAGACCTCTATGTTGGGGAAGGAATTTAAAATCTACCTAACTCTACTTCCAAAATAATACTTGAACACTCTTACGATAACCCTGCCAAGTGCTTGTCCACACCACATTTATGTCACCACACCTCCTGTGACATAGAACTCTCATCCTCTGGGTACCCCACTTCATATTTAACTAGTTCTACCAGAAAGCGTTTTTCCCAAAGGAGGTCCCGGCAAGCTTCCAAAAACCCCTCAAAAGCAAGTTTACTCAATGGCATATGCCTGACTGCAGTTTTGAATCGATAATGCACCAAGGTGACCGTTGTGTCCGTATGTAATAATTTCCATGGTGAGCTTCCAATGTGCCAGCTATCACTCCATCCTTTCCAGCCCACTCAAGGAAGTCAGTGACACTATATTTTATAGGAATATCTTGAACCTGCTCTTCCTTTTTAAAGAAGTGCTTATTTTAAATTGCCACACTTCACACCCAGCAGTGACACAGTCAGGTACCCTGACAGAGAAGGTTTAGAAGGCGAGAAGGAGTTCTTTCCACTTGGTGGGGCTCAAGCGGTGAGCCCACTTTCAGCAGTCGGTTGCTACTCCCCTGCCCGAACCACGGCAGCTTTCAGTGGTATCATTATGAATTGATCAGTGGTTCCTGTTTCCCCTTCATTGACAAACCCATGTTACAGATTCTCAGAATATTCCATTGTTTGCAAGAAAGTCACCTTCTAAAGTTGCTCTTTGTTTTGGTTTGTTTATTGGAAAGAGAACATAGTCTTTTTAACTTCACCACCGCCCTGCCACACCACTGGGGTAGGGTCCTGGGCTAAACAGGGGGCAGGTGTGACCGCCTTTTCTCTCCAGTGGCCCAGATGGAGCCCTCTGACAACAGCGGGCAAGATGAGAAGACAACACAAGCCCTTGTGTAGCCTGCGCAGAGCTTCCCCACAAGACCACGTTTCCTCCCAGTTTTCAAGGGCACATCTATTGATAAGATACGCGAGACTTTTTAAAAACCACCTGAAAACATGAGTGCCTCTGCCTGCTTGGTCTACAAAGTCGTCAAAGCCTGGGGGCGATGTCTTGGATCTCCCCGCAAGAGTTCCAGCGGCTGGCATCCACATATTCAGGTAGGTGCTCCTGTTCATGACTAATGTGCCTCATGTTACCTCCCTGAGGACAGGGTCCTCGGATGCTGTCCACCGTGTGTCTTTGGATTGGCTGACAGACACGTGCTGAGTCATGCAGCCTGGTTCAGCCAGGTGACGGCAATCAAAGGCAGGGGTGGATGGGCAGGAGAGGAGCAGCGTGGTGCCTCACGGGAAGGAAACGGCCCTTTCTGGGGAGTTCCTGCATGTCTGGTTATGGCCTGTTTACCGTTTAGACTTGAAGGCGACAGCCAAAAACTGCCACAGCACTTTTCTTCTCCCTCCTTGCCTCTGCATACATCTGTCTTCTGCTGGTTTCTTCCCAGAGGTGTCTGGCTCAGGGGATCAATCAGCCAATGCAAAGCTGAAATGGGCTGGAGCCCAGGCTCCTGGGACTGAGGACTGTCCCAGAGCCTCAGGTCTTTTCCCATCTGGGCTGTGCTGGGTGGCACCTGCCAAGGCAGCCATTCTTGGATTCCAGATCACAGCAACCGAAAACCAGCCGCAAGCCTGTCTTTGCGTGCTTGGGGTTTGCTGTGACGGGGAGCTGTACTTCAAACAGGGTCAGAATAAAATGTGTAGGAATCCCTGCACCCTGAACTCTTTCTCTAGAAAGAGTATATCCTTTAACCAAGGGAATAACCTTAGGAGGGGTTGGAGGGACACTTGAGGCAAGCGATTGCCCCCCATGAGCAGGGAGTGTCAGGCGGGAGTGTCAGGCAGAACTGCCACCACACTGCGCCCCACCTGTACACCTGCCCCTTTTATGTGGGGATGTTATGGAGTTCAGCCCTCCCCACCTCAGGCAGTAAGCCCTCACCCCTACCCACCTGCTTGGGACAGGAGCAACAAAATTTACAAAGACAGATGCAGTGTCAACAGCCTGCTCAGGGTGTCCACCGCTGCCTAAGGCATGGGGGAGGGTCAAAACCCACCTGCTCGAAGAAGCTGCTCAGACCTTGGGAAACCAGGCTGGAGACCAGTCCTCAGGAATGTCACTTTCCCTATTATTAGTATTATTTAATAACATTGTTTGGGTATTTTAGAAATATCAAAACAACCTAAACAGCCAACAATAAGGGAGAATTGTAATAAATGTGGTCCATTTATTTAGTAGGTAGTTATTCAAAGTTCAACAGTTGTGATCATAAAGAGTTTGTAAGAGACTCAGAGAATATGTACACAGATAACTAAAAGAGAAAAAGGACATGGCGTTGCATTTACAGTAAGTAAGGCCTCACGAAAGAAGCAAAAGAAAGCACAATCGCATGTGCCCTGCCCCACCCCACCCACAGCGCCCACCCCCGACTTCTTGGGGCCAGTGGAGCGATGAACAGCCCCCTTCCCCAGGACTCTGGGAGGGAACAGCCAGGGAGATGGGGTCTTTTCTCTCTTTCCCTTTGCTCCCTCATCCAGTCACATTCTTCCTTTACTCACTTACTTGCCCCTCTGCCGTGGGCTGCTGGACTATCATCCCTAAGCCTCAGTTTCTGCTCCTACAAATTGGAAATAACCTCCTCCTCCCCGCTGAGCACAAGCCACAGCACCCAGCCACTGTGTCGTGCAGGCCGTGCACAAAAGCAGAGATCGAAGCGGTGATTCCACTTGGCCTTGCCATCGGCAGCTGCAGCTGTGGGAGAGACACATTGATCTGCGCCTCAGTCTGGTGCCTGAGAGCCCAGGCTGCTGGGTACCTTGTCTAGGAGGTCGTATGGGTACAGACTGTGGTGGCCTCAGGGCCCAGCCCCTAGTACTGGTATTCGTTTCTCATTTTGGCTGTGCCCTCAGCCAGTCCAGGGCCCTCCTTCCCTCTCCAGGGCCTGTCATCGCCCACAGGACCCACGCACAAACTCTCACACACACTCACATCAATGCTCGAGCTGCAGCCGGGGTCCCTCCATCCTCAGGCTATGTGCTTCTTCCTTCTGCCTGGATACCTCTCACCCTCCTCAGAGACCACTCCCCAGTTCATCTCACAAACACTTAGATTTTCAAGGAGACCCTGTCAGGTTGGTGGTCACCACACTTATCACGCTCTGTCCTCTCTTCTCTGGGTTTCCCTTGTTAACACTGTCCCACTACACAGTCAGCCTGCAAAACCACATGTGCTTCTGAGCCTTGTCCACCCCCTGCCTACCGCAATAAATATTGCATAAACATGCAAATAAAGCTTTATATTTAGAATGAAAATAAACCACAGACTGGGTCCTATCCTCAGAGAGCTTTAAAACTGCTTACGGAAAAAGGAGAAATATATGATTTCATTTATACGAGGTAGCTGAAATAGTCCAGTTCATGAAGACAGAAAGTGGACGGTGGTTTCCAGGGGCTGGGAGAGGGGTCAGGAGTCAGTGTTGGGTGGGGAGGAGATCCAGGCGGGGCGTGCACAAGTGCTGGAGATGATGGTGTGACGGTGTGCAACCTTGTGAACGTGCTTACTGCCACTGAACTGTATGTACACTTAAATGGTTAAAATGGTCAATTTTCTGTTACTATATATTTTATCACAACTTTTAAACTTTTTTATTAGTTGTGGTGAAAGATCTAGACTAGAGAATTAAGAGACAGCCTATGAATAAATGGCATGGAAAATATGGGGCAAAAAGTGACAAACATATTGCTTGATCAGCCCCCAAAAGAAAAAAGTCCAGTTCTGAAGGCTGTCTCTGCGGTAGGGTTTGGCTTTGCACTGAGCATCTCCCCCTCCAAAAGGAAGTGAGTTATTTTTAAGTCTTCCATTTGTAAAAGTAACATAATTAAAATAAACTATTTTGAAAAAACTTAGAAACTAGAAAAAAAATGAGGGAAAAGCACCTTGTAATTTCTCCTAATGTTTTAAAAACAATTTTTTTGCACAGTTGTAATCATGCTAAATATGTTTTTCTTGTTCCTATAGTTTTCATAATTACAACACTTTATAATTTTAATTCTGGAAATTATATTGAATGGATAATCATAGTTCACTTAGATAATCCTTTAGTTCTGAACATTACAATTGCTTCCAACATTTAAAAGTCTCTATTCATACTGTATTATGCAAGTCTAAGATTATATCTACTAAAGAAATTTTCCAGATTGGTATAAACACTTTATGGCTCTTAATACTTAACATCTAATTGCATTCCAAACCACCAGCAAGCACCCAGTTTTACCCAACTCTCCTAGTATTACCTTTTGCTCCCCTTGATGGGTTATAGCATTGATATAATTCTGTATTAGAAGACTGCCACGTTTTTTAAAACACTTTTTAAAATTTATTCATTGTAGAGGGACAGGAAGGGAATGAGAGAAACATTGAGTTATTGTTCCACTTATTTGTGCATTCATTATTGCTTCTTCTCTGTGCCCTGACCAGGGATCGAACCTGGAATTTTGGCATATCAGGACGATGCTCTAAGTGCTCTAACCAACTGAGCTACCCAGCCAGGGCCTAAAAGACAATTTTTTTAGAGCAATATTAGGTTCTCAGCAAAATTGAGGGGAAGGTAGAGAGATTTCCCGTATACCCCTGGCCCTACACGTGCACAGCCTCCCCATTATCACCATCTCCTGCCAGAGTGGTACATCTGTTACAATCCATAAGCCTATATTGATACATCATTATCACTCAAAGTCCCTAGTTTACATTAGGATTCACTCTTGGTGTTGCACATTCTATGGGTTTGGACAAATGTACAATGACATGTGTCCCCCATTATAGTACCATGCAGAATAGTTTTATGACCAAAAAGTCCTTTGTGCTCCACTGGTGCATCTCTCCCTTCCCCCTAGCCCATGGCAACTACTGATCTTTTTACTGCCGCTGCATGGGTTTGCCTTTTCCCGAATGCCATATAGTTTGAATCTTTTCACATTGGCTTGGATCACTTAACAGGGGTGTCAAACTCATTTTCACCAGAGGCCACATCAGCCTCACACTTGCCTTCAAAAGGCCAAATGTAATTTTAGGACTGTACATATAAATGTAAATCACTGCTCCTTAACAGTGAAGCGAGCAGGGTGGTAACAAGGTACCAGGCCGGATAGAACCAAGTGGAGGGCCGGATTTGGCCCGAGGGCCTTGTGTTTACCACCTGTGACTTGGTAATGTGCATTTGAGGTTCCCTCATTTCTTTTTAGCATGAATAAATATTTCATTGGATACTCCACAGTTTATCCATTCACTTCCTGAAGGGCATCTTGGTTGCTTTCAATCTGACAATTATAAATAAAGCTGCTGTAAACATCTGTATGAACATGTTTTCAACTCTAAGAAAATAACAAAAAGTGTGCTTGTTGGTTTTATGATAAAAGTATGTTTAATTTTGTAAAAATCCGGCGAACTGCCTTCCAAAGAGGCTGTACTGTGTTGCGTTCCCATGATTGATGAATGAGAACTGCTGCTGCTCCACGTCCTCACCAGCATTTGCTATTGTCAGTGTTCTGAATTTTGGCCACTCCAATAGATGTGTAGTGTAAGGGTTGGTATCTAATTGCCGTTTTCATTTGAATTTCCCTAATGACATAGGATGTGGAATACCTTTTCTTATGTTTATCCGCCGCCTGTTTATCTGCTTTGGTAAGATGTCTGTGAGGACTTTTGTTCTCTTATTGTTGAGTTTTAAGAGTTCTTTGTTTATTTTGGATAACAGCTCTTTATCAGATACATCTTTTGCAAATGTTTCCTCTCAGTGGGTGGCCTGTCTTATCACTCTCCTGATGTTGGTTTAGCAGAGCAGAGGCTTTTAGTTTTAAAAAATGGCCAGCTTACCAATTATTTCTTCTTCTTCTTTTTTCCCCAATTCTTTCTTTCATGGATTGTTTCTTAGAACACAGCATTTTTCAAGTCTATCTTTCCCAAGTGGTACATCTTCCCTTAAAATGCACAGACCTACCTGCTCTGTTTAGAGAGATAAAGCACGCAGTTTATGCTACAAACATGACAGGAACTTGAACCCTAGCTAGGGTATCTGTCTCATCTCCACCACGTTCCCCGGGTGTCTCAGGGTGGGCTAATTTGGGAGACCCCATCTAAGCACAGTGTTGCACAGCATTGCTCAGGGAAACGGCCAAAGAGGCCACACTGAGACTATTGGGCAGGGGCTCCTCACCCCGGCAGCAGGCACGTGGACAATTCAGAACCTGCAAGCTGTGCCCAGGGTGCATCTGCCACCAAACCAAGAGCATTGGGGTTGGAAAAGGCAAAAGAATAAAGGAGGCAGGACAGGAAGGAGCGAAGAGTTGAGCAATGGGAAGAGAAGGGTGCAGGCAGCAAAGGGACAGGAGTAGGCATAGCCTCAGCAAGAGGACTGTCCCTTTGGAGAAGACTGCTTACTGTGGGGGCTTTCCCTCGCTGTGGTAGGGGCTTGCTAAAAGTGAAACTGTGATTTTCCAAGGGTTCTGAAGGGGTTTGCCCTCGGGGGCGGGGGAAAATGTTCCACTTGGGGGTCCACACTGACTTAAAAACAATCCCCACTTGCTTTTAGACCCTGCTGCATGGGCCCCAACTTGCCCTGCTTTCCAGCCTGGCCCAGAGCATGAAGGAGCCCAGCTGTGTCTGACACAACTAGACCCCACCTGCCTCTCACCTCACCACAAGACATTGGGGTAGTACAGCTCTTATTTGCCCTGTGCTTCCCAGGCACCAGCACCTTGCTGGGAACTGGACACTCCTGCCTTTACTGCTTACTTTCTTAGCAGACTGATAAGGCAGAGAGTAGTGACCCCTTTAACATACGAGGAAACTGGGGCTCATAGTGGCTCTGTGGCATGATCAAAATCGCACAGCATTTAATAAATCGGAGACCTAGGATTCAATCCAAGGCAGCCTGACTTGACAACCTTACCTACTCCCCACAAAGGAGCTGGGAATTGCCCAGCTGTTCCCTGACACTTTGAGAAGAAACAGGCCTATGCATTTAGAGAAAAACTTAGCTGGAAGGCTTATGTAACCTGATAAAAAGTCTGAGTTACTGGATTGTTTGAGAAAACAATAACAACAACAACAAGTAAGTAACCTTGGTTCTTTCAAATCAAATAAGCCCAGCTACACTGGAGAAGAGGTGAGGTTGGAGGGGAGTTGGGTGGAAGCAGGTAGACAGACCTGATAGTTCAGCAGTTAGGGCAGCGGCTGGTGGCTGGCAGAACTCGGCAGCCTGTCTGACCATGGGCAAGTGACCGTGGCTATCCACCCCCCTTTATTGAGATATAATTGATACATAACATCATATTATGTTATGTTTAAGGTACACAACATGATCATTTGATGTATGTATATATTGCAAAATGATGACCACAATAAGTCTAGTTAACAGCCATCACCTCACATAGCTACAGTGTTTTTCTTGTGCATGAGAACTTTTAAGAGCTACTCTCTCAGCAAGTTTAAAGTATCGTTAACTATAATCACCATGCTGTACGTTACATCGCCATGACTTATTTATTTTATAACTGGATGTTTGTACCTTTTAACTTCCTTCACCACAACCACCTACCTATGCCCTGTTTCTATGAGTTCAGTTGCTTTTAGATTCCACAAATAAGTGAGATCATACAGAAGTTGTTTGTTTTTTGTCTCTGTTTGACTTCGTTCATTTAGCATAATGCCCTCAGGATTCATCTATGCTGTTGACAGGATTTCCTTTTTCATATGGCTGGTCAGTATTCCATTGTATACATGCCCAACTTTTTCATCCATTCCTCTGGAGAGGAACTCCTGGGTTGTTTCCCTATCTTTGCTATTGCAAATAATGCTGCAATGAATTTGGAGATGCAGACATCTCTTTGAGATAGTGATTTCGCTTCCTTTGAGTATGTGCCCAGAAATGAAATTGATGAGTCATATGATTATTCTCCTTTTAATTTTTTGAGAAACCATCATCCTGTTTTGCATGGGAGCATGGGAGCTGTACTGATTTCATTCCCACAACAAGGGTTCCCTTTTCTCTGCATCCTCACCAGCCTTGACCTTCTCTCGCTCTCTCTCTTTAATGACAACCATTCTAACATTTCTGAGGTGATGTCTCAGTGGGGTTTTGACTTGCAGTTTTCTGATAATTAGTGATGTTGAGCATCTTTTCATAGACCTGTTGGCTATTTGTATATTTTGGAGAAAATGTCTCTTCAGTTCCTCTTCCCAATTTTTAATAAATTGTTTTTTGTTTTTTGCTATTGAGTTGTATGAGTTCTTTATATCTTTGGAATATTCTTATCAGATATATAATTTGTCTGTGTTTTTTTTAAACAACCTAAATCTCATCTTCACTCAAGGCCAACAAAAGAATGTTTTATTTACTTTGGAAGTTCTAGTACTATTAACCCTCGAATAATGCAGGGAATATAAAGGCACCAACCCTCCAAGGAGTCGAAAATCCAAATTAACTAGTACTGTAGCCATGCCTGGAACACAGCAGGTACCCATTACATGTAATTATTCTGGTAACCCTCTAAAGAAAACAATTTTTACATTTTTGTTTTAAATTATGAAATATATCAAATATAAAGAAAGTACTGAAAGTTATATAATAGATACCCAGATTCTCCTGTCAGATTCTCAATCTTAACACTTTGTCAAATTTCCTTCAGTTTTTTATTTCATAAAAAATAAAATGTTACCCTGGCTGGTGGCACATTGGATAAGGTGCCAGCCTGCGAACCCAAAGGTTGCTGGTTCGATTCCCCAGCCAGGGTACATAACCAGGTTGCAAGCCAGGTCTCCAGCCAGGTCTGTGGCTGGAGGCAGATGAAAGGCAACCATACATTGATTCTCTCCCTCTCTGCCTTTCTCCCTTCCCCTCCCTCTAAAAATAATAAAATCTTTAAAAAAATAAAAATTTAAAAAAATAAATAAAATGTTAGTACTTTCCCCTCATTCAGAGTGGAGACACTACCACTGACCACCAAGGGAATGCCCATCCTAAAGTTTATGGATTCTACCAGTTCAGAATTTTATGTTTTCATACTTATAATACTTTTATTATATAACTAGGTACTTATAAATAATGATATAATAATAAATAACATAGCCTTCAGTTGCATATCATTTGTTTTTTGTAACTGTTGTCATATTGCATGTACACTTAAGTAATAATTTGCTTATTTCATTGAACATCACACATTTGAGATTTATCTGTTGAAACCTATGGATCTAGTTCATTCAGTGTGTTATTTAACTTATCACCATTTGTGTATCCATCCATCTACTTTTACATATTTAGAATAAACATTCTTATACTTTAAATTTTCTCTGAGTGATCCTAAAAGTGAAAGTGCTGTTGTTAGGAGGTTGAGGAAATTGAGCAACTTCATTTTTACTAAATAGTACCAAATTGTCTCCAAAGTGGTTGTACCAATTTATATTCCCATCAACATTATATAAAAGTGCTTTGGCCATTTCCTCTCTCATGCTTGATATTATTAATCTTGTTAACTTCTGCTAATCTGGGTATAAAGTGGTAGCAGTTGTTTTAGTTTAAATTTTACTTATTTAAGTAAGTGATAGCAGTTGCTTTCATTTTCATTAGTATCCTTTTATGTGAACATTGGCTTGTTCGTGTATCTTGCTCCTTTTTAAGTCATTTGTCTTTATCTTATTAATTTGTAATAGTCTTATATGTTATAGATAATGATCTTTTGTAGTTTTCTATACTTTGCAAATATATTTTCATAATCTGAGATCTGTTTTTTAACTTTGTACTTACTGACTTTTGTCCCACATTCTTTTGCTTTCTTAGTTTTAATATGGTAACCATAAGGTTTGTACTTTCCTGTCTTGATCAAGAAATTCTGCCCTTACACCAGGTCATAAAAACTTTTTTTTTGCCATTAAGTTTTAAAGCTTGCTTGTTACAGTCCATTTCTGTTCTTCATGGAACACTCTTTTGTGAATGGTTTGTGATAGAGGTCAAGTTTTACATTTTTCCCACATGGAAATCCAATGGTTGTAGCACTACAGACCAAATCCTTTACCCATTGATGTGGACCGCTGCCTCCAGCATTTTCACACATATTTTCTGGGACCTCTATTCTCTTCCTTTGATCTATTACTGTTTAAATTACTGCAGTTTATAAATCATGGTATTTGGAAGAACAGGTGCCCCCTTACCCTTCAATGAAATTATCTTAGCTATTTTAAATCCTTTACTTTGTTATAAAATTTATAATCAGTTTGCCAAAAATATCTAAGTTGACACTTAGAGGACACTGAATTTATATATTACCTGGGGAAACTGACATCTTGAAGCTCAGGCCTTTGCTTTCCCAATATAGCGTACTTCCAAGAGGAAGTTTCCATCAGAACAAACTCACTGACATTTGGGACAGATGGGCCTGTCTTCCAACTTAAGAAGACAACATCAACCCACCTCACAACTCTGCTGGGGGAAATTTTAAAAACATGAGGATGTAGTCCTGACCTACGTAGCTCAGTTAGCTGGGGGTCATCCTGCAAAGCAAAAGGTCTCCAGTTGATTCTTAGGTAGTGAGTTTGGTCCCCAGTCAGGGCACATAAGATAGGCAACTGATCAATGTTTCTCTCCCACTCTTTCTCCCTCCACTCCCTTCTATCTAAAAATAAATAAAATCTTGAAAAATAACATAAAAGCACAAAAATGTATCTTGCAGCTAAAGAACATTACAATATTGATTCCAAATATCAGGAACCGAATTTGCAGGCACACTACTGAAATTCACCTGATTAACCACAGCAATAAAATCCAGAGTGATGCCCAGGAGGAAGGGTAAAACCCTCAGCCCACTTCCTCAAATGAGATTAATTTGCTTAGTTTGGGGGCATAATTACAAGTGATTCTCTGTGTGTGATTCCCTCTTCCTAAAGAAACAGAAACAGAGTTTTCTGGCTTCAAGTTCCTGAATTAAATCAGTTCGACCCCATTGTAACCCTAGGCCTGTTAAGTCCTATAATCCTGGTTGTTTCTATTTATAAATTGACACAAATTTTCTGATCAACTGTGTAACAGAGAACATTATTTATCATGTAATCAGCAGATTGTCACCAACTTGGTGTGCATACCGAAGACCTATTGTCTTTTGCAGGGCCTCAGAGGGAAGGTATTTCAATAATTCCTGTCTCTTGATGCCTATCTGGAAATTTAGCCATACTGTGATTTCACCAAAGGTGCTTGGCCCCTGGATCCCTGAGAATCAGGAGCAAGACGCACAGGTCCAAGGGAGTGGATCTTTCATACTTGACCAGATTCCCTCCCTCTCCCATCAGGGGCCCTCCAGCACCCCATGCCCAGAGCCTTTCCTGCCACTATCACCCCAAATCCTAGGAGGCTCTCTCTTTGCCCTGATGAGCCCTGATCCCATCTTTGTGAACTACATTGTCCATCTTGACTCAGTTTGCCCAAAGTCCTAGAGAATGGGGCAAGGGCAACACTGGAATTGGCCAGAGCTTTGGGGACGTCTTTGCTCCCCACACCTCCCGTTCAGGATCAGCAGAGCGGTGGTGCACCCAGTTCAGCTGAGCAGACCCTACACTGAGGCTGGGAAACATTGCTTATGCCAGACAACCTTCTCCTTCAGAGAAAAGGCACCGTTAAGCTTCTTTCCTTTTTAAAAAGTTTAATAATAATCTGAAAGTATTTTTGTGAGGAATAAGAATGTGATGGTTTTTTGCTTTCCCAAACCCACCATCACCACATCAATTTGTATACCAGAGTGTTTCTTATGCATTTACACACAGACACACATAATTTTTATGCAAAAGAATCATAATGTGGCCCTGGTTGGTGTGGCTCAGTGGATCAGCCCCAACCTGTGAACCCAAAGGTTGCTGGGTCAATTCCCAGCCAGGGCACACAACCAGGATGCAAGCCAGGTCTCCAGCCAGGTCCATAGGTGGAGGCAGGTAGAAAGGCAACCATACATTGATGCTTCTCTCCTTTTCTTCCTCCCTCCCTGCCTTTCTCTCTAAAAATAATGAATAAAATCTTTACGAAAAAATGCTTTGGTACTGGATAGTTAAAAATATGTTTAAAAAAATCATAAGGTGTATATTGTTCTGCACCTTATTTTTCACTTAACAACATATGTTAGAGTTTGTCTTATGCCAGGATATATGATTGTATTGACTAATAACTGCTATGTGGTATTCCTTTAGGTCAACGGACCATAAGTTAAAGTCCCACTGCCCCATTGATGAACATTTGATCTTCTCCCCAAATTCACTTTATAGGCACAGGCATTTTTGTACCTGCCTCATTGTGTGTGTACAGGTGTGAGGAAGTATATTTTGCTGCATAGAGCTATACATAATGTTGTTCAGGCAAGTACTGGAAAAACACTGATAAATAATTTCTATGGGTGGGGCAGGAGAGGAAAAGAAATAACCCAGTAATAAGCACAATAAATAGAAAACAGTTACAAATCTGATAAATATGAATCCAACTACATTAAAAATTATTTTATTTTTCTAATATCTTACTTCTTTTTTATTGTGGTAAAATTGGTATATAAGATGAGACATATTTCAGGTACTCATCATTATAATTTTCATTTGCATATATTACATGGTGTTGACTATTGGAAATCTAGTTACCATCCATCACCATACTGTTGATCCTCTTCACCATTTTGCCCTCACCCAACCTTCTTCCTTTTTGGTAACCACCAATCTGTTCTCTGTATCTATGAGTTTGTTTTTATTGTTTTTCAGTCTTTGTTGTTGTTTTTTTTAATTTTACATTTAAGTAAAATCATTAGGTATTTGTCTTTCTCCAGCTGACTTAATTTCACTTAGCATTATACCCCCAAGGTCCATTCATGTTATCACAAATGGCAAGATTTCCTTCTTATCTTTTCTTAATTTTATTTATTGGTTGATACTTTTAGAGACAGGAAGGGAGGGAGAAAGAGAAGGAGATAAACATTGATATAAGAATGAATCATTCATCATTTGTATCTTGTACACACCTCGACCAGGGACCGAACCTGCAACCCAGGCATGTGCCCTGACAGGGAGTGGAACTAACGACCTTTTGCTGTGTGGTATGACACTCAACCAACTGAGCCACACCAGTCAGGGTAATTTCCTTCTTGAAAAAAAAATAAAAAACCACCCTGGCTGGTGGCTCAGTGGATAAAGTGTCGGCCTGCAAATCCACAGGTTGCTGGTTCGATTCCCCAGCCAGGGCACATAACCAGCTTGCAAGACAGGTCTCCAGCCAGGTCCCCAGCCAGGTCCATAGCTGGAGGCAGGTGAAAGGCAACCTTACACTGATATCTCTCTCTGCCTCTCCCCCTTCCCCTCTCTCTGGAAATAATAAATAAAATCTTAAAAAAAATAGAAAGAAAAAGAAAAAACCAACTAACAGCTTTATAGAGATATAACTTATATATACCATAAAGCTCATGCTGTTAAAGTGCACAATTGAGTGGTATTTAGTATGTTCATGGAGTTCTGTGTCCATCACCATATCTAATTCTAGAACATTCTATCATCTCAAAAAGAAATCCCAGGCCCCTAAGCAGCCACTCCTCATTCCTTCCTCTCTCAGCACCTGGCAACTGCTAATATACTTTCTGTCTCTATGGATTTGCTTATTCTGGACATTTCATATCAATCAACTCACATGATATGTGGTTTTGTGACAGTAACTGGTTAATAAAATTATATAGGTTTCAGGTTCTATAATACATCATCTGTATACTGTATTGTGTGTTTACCACACCAAGTCAAGCCTCCTTCCATCACCATTTATCTTCCATAAATCCTCTTCTTCCTCCTCCCATCCTGCTTTCCTTCTGGTAATCACCATATTGTTGTCTGTGTCTATGAGTTTTTTGAGAGATTAGGGTGTTTATTGTTATTGTTTTTCTTAATCTCTTCACCTTTTTCAGCCAACCCTGTAACTCTTCCTTCTCTCAAGTTTTTCTTTTCTTTTCTTTTATGACTAAGTAATAATTCATTATATATATATGAATATATATATATATATATATTCATCACTTCTTCATCCATTACTCCATCTGTGAACACCTAGATTATTTCCATGTCTTGGCTATTGTAAATACTGCTTCAATGAACACAGGAATGCACATATATTTTCATATTAGAATTTTGGATTTCTTCTGATGTAGAAGTAGAATGGCTGGGTCATATCGTGGGTCTAGTCTTAATTTTTCAATGAATCTCCATACTGTTTTTCATAGTGGCTGCAAAAGTTTACATTCACACCAACAATGTACAAGGGGTTCTCTTTCTCCACATTTTTTCCAACTCTTGTTATTTCTTATCTTTTTGATAATAGCCATACTAACAGGTATGAGGCAATATCTGATTGCAGTTTTGATTTGATGGTTTCCTTCATTGTGCAGAAGCTTTTTAGTTTGACATAGTTCCATTTGCTTATTTTTTGCCTTTGTTTCCCTTGCCTTTGTAATCATATTCAAAAAAATTACTAAGACCAACATCAGGGCACTTACTGCCTATGTTTTCTTCTAGGAATTTTTTGGTTTCAGGTCTTACATTCCAGTCTTTAATCTAGTTTGAATTTATTTTTGTGTATGGTGTAAGATGGTGATCTAGTTTTATTCTTTTGCATGTGGTTATCCAGCTTTCCCAATACCATTTATCAAAGAGATTGCTTTTCCCCATTGAATGTTCCTGGCTTCTTTGTCATAAATTAATTGTTTATATATACATAGGTATATCTGGGCCTATACCACACTGTTTTGATTATTATAGGTTTGTAGTCCACTTTGAAATCAGGGAGCATACTATATATCTAGCTTTATTATCCTGTCTCAAGGTCACCGTGGCTATTTGGGGTCTTCTGTGGTTCCATACAAATTTTAGAATTGTTTGTCCTAGTTCTGTAAAAAAATAAAATGCCATTGAAATTTTGAAAAGAATTGCATTGAGTTTGTAGATTGCTTTGGGGAATATGAATTTTTGGACATTATTAAGTCTTCCAGTTCATAAACATGGAATACCTTTCCATTTATCTGTGTTTTCTCCAGTTTCTTTCAATAGTTTTCAGTACCCTCAATTTCTTTTTTATTTTTAAATAAATATTTTATTTATTACTTTCTAGAGAGAGGGATAGGGAGAGAGGTAGAGAGACATTAATGTATGATTGCCTTTCACCTGCCTCCAGCTACAGATCTGGCTAGAGACCTGGCTGGCAACCTGATTATGTGCCCAGATGGGGAATCGAACCAGCAACTTTTGGGTTTGCAGGTCGGCCCCTTATGCACTGTGCCACCAACCAGGGCTTCTGTACCTTCAATTTCTTTCAATAATTTTCAATCTTACAGTTTTCACTACCAGGTGTTTCTCGTCCCAGGTGTTGTTTTTTGTTTGTTTGTTTGTTTTTTTGATGCAAGTGTAAATAAGATTGTTGTCTTGCTTTCACTTCATTGTTATTATTGTATGTAGAAACATCACAATTTGCTGTATATTGACATTGTATCCTGTAGCTTTACTGAATTGATTTATTAGTTCTAAATTTTTTGGTGGATTTTTTAGGGTTTTCTATATATGATATGAATCATGCCATCTGCAAATAGTGACAATTTTACTTCTTCCTTTCTCATTTGGATGTCTGTTATTTCTTTTTCTTGCCTAATTTCTGAGGACAGGATTTCCAATACTGTGTTAACTAACAGTAGCAAGAGTGGGCATTCTTGTTTTGTTCCTGATCTTAAAGAAAAAGCTTTCAATTTTTTTTTTTTTTTTTTTTTGAGTATGATGTTAGCTGTTGGCTTGTAATTTATGATTTCTCTTATTTAAAGTACATCCCCTCTATACTCACCTTGTTGAGAGTTTTCTTCATAAATAGGTTTTGGATTTTATCAAATGTTTTTTATGCCTCTTCATTAATTGCTTTAAATGCGAATGGTCTAAATATACCAACTAAAAGACAAAGATTCTGAGATAATTTAAAAGGACCCAATTGGCCCCGGCTGGTGGCTCAGTGGATAGGTGCAGGCCTGCAAACTCAAAGGTCACTGCTTTGATTCCCAGCCAGGGCACATAACCAGATTGCAAGCCAGGTCTCCACCCAGGTCCATAGCTGGAGGCAGGTGAAAGGCAATCATACACTGAGGTTTCTCTCCCTCTCTCCCTCCCTCCCTTCCCCTCTCTCCAAAAATAATAAATAAAATATTTTAAATAAATAAATAAATAAAAGGACCCAACCATATGTTGCTAGAAGAAATTTATTTTGACTGTAAAGGCTCAAATGATGATTAAGAGGTGAAGAAATCCATCTCCTGTTGACAGTGATCAAAAACTGGAGTAGTTATATTAATTTTAGACAGGGACACCTTGGCTGGTGTGGCTCAGTGGATTGGCACCAGCATGTGAACCCAAAGTTCGCTGGTTCCAATCCCCCGCCAGGGCACATAACCAAGTTGCAAGCCCAGTCTCCATCCAGGTCCTTAGCTGGAGCAGGTGAAAGGCAACCCATACATTAATACTTCTCTCCCTTTCTTCCTCCCTCCCTGCCCTTCTCTCTGAAAATAATAAATAAAATCTTTAATAAAAAAATTAAGGGGAGAGGAGGAGGCAAAGAAGGGGAGCAGTTTAGTCAAGGAACTACTATGGAAGAACCATGGACATGGACAACAAGTGGGATTGACTTTGGGGGAAGCGGGTGGGTGGGGAAGGGGACAGAGGGAAGGAAAGGGGATGACTGTAATAAAACAATAAAATTAAATTAAACAAAAATTTAGATAGGGAGAACATCAGAATAAACAAAACTATTAGGATTAAAAAGGGACATTACATACTGTTAAAGGAGTCAGTTCTCTAAGAAGACTGAACAATCCTTAACAGAGGAGTGTGGTTGCATCCTCTGTGGATGCATCTAACAGAGCATCACATCTTTCTCTAAATAATTGATAGGTCCAGCAGGCAGAAAAATCAGTAATGAGTTAATTAATTGAAATAGCACTATTAACCAATTTGATTTAATTGACTTACAGAATACTCCATCCAACAACATTCTTCCCAAGCTCACACGGAACAGACTACATTCTAAGCCATAACACACACCTTAACAACTTTAAAGAATATAAATCACACAAATATTTTCTCAGACTATAATAGCATTAAGCTAGACATCAGTAATAGAAAAATATCTGGAAAACCATCCAAATACTTGGAGATTACATAATATACCTCTAAATAACACATAGATAAAAAAAAATGAGTCTCAAGGAAAAGTTTGTAATGTTTTGAACTAAATTAAAATGAAAACACAACTTTTTGAAATTTGTAGGATGCAGCAAAAGCAGTGCTTAAAGGGAATTTATAGCATGAAACACATATATTTAAAAAGAAGGAAGCTATAAAATTGATAATCTAAGCTTCCACCTTAGGAGATAAGAGAAGGAAGAGCAACATAAGCCTAAAGCATGCAGGGGAAAAACAAGACATAAAAAATAGAAAAGAAATCAATGAAATTGAAAACAGAGAAACAATAGAGAAAATCAACAAAACTAAAAGCTGGTTCTTAGAAAAACATTAATAAAATTTAAAAATTTCTAGGCAGAGTAACAAAGAAAAAAAGAGAGAAGACCCAAAGCACTAATATCAAAAAAAAAAAAAGAAAGAAAAGAAAGATAGAAAGAAAGGTCACCTCCACTGATCACGTGGACATTAAAAGGAGACTGAAGCAATACTGTAAATGACTGGGAACACTTGTGTGTGGCAAGCTGGGTCATTTCTTCTCTTTTTGAGTTGGGAAAAAGGCAGGCCTTATTCTTTCCTCCTTCCCCTCCCCCACCCCACACTCCCTTTATCTGAGAAGAAAATCATGTAATCTCACTATGCATCACTTTGCCCCATATTTTAGCCCCATCACCCTAAATTTTCACCACTCTAAAAGAAGAGCTCAAGAAGCCCCTTCCCCAATTTTAGAAGTTTTAGGGCCCAGGAGCCCCTACCTGCTTTGGGTGCCACACTGAAAGTTCTGCTCAGGGCCCAGGGGGCATGGGGGGAAAAGGAACCAAGGTGAATCTGAGGTATCGGATTTAATGGGATGTAATTTTTTTTCTTTTTCAATAATGTGTTTTATGGTAGAATGAACATACACCTAATTCCTAGAATGTAAAAACTGGAAGAGATTAACCTCCTCAAGTTAAAAGCTAGAAAACAGAAGCAGAAAAGGACAAGAACAGACCATCCCCATTCAAAAAATGAGAAAATCCAACTGACTATCAGACCTATAAGGAAAAAAATGTCAACTTTAATAAACAGCAAAGAAAAAAATTTTAAGTGTCTCCATTTCTTACCCCTCTCAAAAGAACACTGTCTTGTGTTTGTTTTGTGCCTGCTGATGTCAGGGTTCAGTGAAGCAAGCACTCTCGTGTGGCAGCCAACAGGGTGCATTTGTCAAATGTGTAAGAGGCCACTTTGGCCTTCAAAGCCATTTTCTTCTGAAAACCCAGTTCAACAAATAATTCAAAATGCATAAAAATATATCTATGCCAATATGTTTATTTATCATCCTAACAGCCATTTGGTTTTTACACTCCATAATATCACTTTAAAATGTGGAAATAAAGTGGTCAAAGGCCACAGGCTTCCAGTTATAAATTGACTGTAAGCCCTGGGGATATAATGTACAGCATAATTAACAATACTGTATGTTTAAAAGTTGCTAAGAGAGCTTATCTTAAATAGCTCAACTCTCACACACACATAAAAATGTAACTATGTGAGGTGATGAATATGTTAACTAAACTTACTGTGGAAATCATTTTGCAAAACATGTATGTGAAATCGTCATGTACACTTTTTAAATTTATACAGTGCTATATGTCAATTATACCTCAATAAAGTTGAAAATTTAATAATAACTTAAAAAATAGTAAATCCACATTTTGAAAGCATACAGTTCTTCCAGAAATAAACAGATCAAGTAGATAATAATAAAGAACATAAAGCCCTGGCTGGTGGCTCAGTGGGTAGGTGCCAGCCTGTGAACCCAAAGGTCGTTCGCTGGTTCAATTCCCCAGCCAGGGCATATACGGAGGTTGCAAGCCAGGTCTCCAGCCAGGTCCATAGCTGGAGGCAGGTGAAGGGCAACCATACATTGATGTTCCTCTCCCTTGCAGCCTCTCTCCCTTCCCTTCTCTCTGGAAATAATAAATAAAATCTTTTAAAAAAATAAAATATAAAGAACATAGCAGGTATGGATAATATATTTTATTAAGTATGATCTAACATATATAGAATTTTATACTCAATTATTCACTCAAAACTATACTTAAAGTTATATACAAAATCAACCATCAACCGAAAGCTGAATACAGGTCAAAAACATAAATACAGTTCACATCCTTGGATCACAAGGCAATGTGATTAAAAGCAAATTGGGAAAATTTATCCACAGAAAAAAACAGTAACTAACATCTTTTAAGTATTCTAGGGTTGATAAGAAATAAAAAAATTGAAAGTCTATTTAGCAATCACCATTTCATAATGAAAAAGTAAATATGACCTAAATGACTTACCAATTGGAGGCTAACTGGGAAAAATATGAACAGAATTTTGGGCAGATACCATGTGGGACTCATGAAGAACATGTTACACGTAAAAGAAATGTATATGATGTAAGAATTTTTAAAAACACGCTGCAAACATGAATAGAAAATATTATTACAATATGACAATAATGAAAAAATAAAAATATATAAGTATAGAATTGGAATAAAAAAGATAAAGATAATACAAAATAAATACACCGAGATGTTAATTAAGAGTGATTATAGTTCCATATTGGCACTATGAGCATTTGTTTCCAATTTTTTATTTTCCAAAACACTTTTAACCTAAAAAAGAAGGCAAACACTTTTAGGTTAAATATTGGTTCTACACATCTAAGGCAAAGAGGGATTTGAGGATTTGCTAAAATCACAAATTCAGTGCAGGGTCCAGGTACCCACTACACCGCCATCCCCCATTGCTGTGTCTAATCAGCTCAGGTCTCCTACGAACAACCAAAATTCATGATTCACAACGCCGGAAGAAACCCGCTGGGCATAAAGCCTTGTTAGTAGCAAAGAGCGGGAAATCTTTTAACCAAGGAGCTTTAATTCCAAGCACCACCGGGCCCGCAGAAGAGAGGGTTGAAATCTGACTAGAACCTCAGAGAGGCCCTCGCTCCTGTCTTCTTTCGCCTGAGTGCTTCTGCCTGCCAAGCCGGCCCAGGCCCAGTGCGCCAGAGGCTGGATTCTCTGCCTGGACCTTTGTCTTCACAGCAACCTCTGTGTCCTGCGCAGGAGACCAGAGACTGGACACTCCAGGACGTCCCCAAGCTTCCGCGTGTGGTCTACGTCTTGTCGATGCTCTCTCCCCCTCCTCCCCGGCTCCCGGGCCCAGGGACTCCCCTCTCGGGGCTACAGGTAACCAAGATGATGGAGCGAGAGGACCCCCGCCTCGACCGAGCGGTCCCCGCCAAGGGACCTGCAAACAGTGACCAGGTCAGCCCCGGGAGGGGCTCCAGGGGTCTCGGGAACGGATCTCGAGTCCGGTACCTCCGGGTCTCCAGTGGATCCCTTTTCGTTTTGGGACAAGTGAGGGGAAAAAGAGAGTTGGGAGAACTCCCAACCTGGCCCAAAGAGGAGCTCTAAAATTGGGGACTTCCACCCACCATTAAAGCGTTGACATTCTAGCTACGTGTACGGACGGTCATTGTACAGGTGCCTTAGGACTAACTGGTAGATACGGAGAGGTTGGAAGAGGGTAAGAGTCTATCCGAAATATCTTAGCCTCCCTATCTTGGGCCAAAAATTCCATTTTGCAATTTAAGTCACCAGATCCCCTATTGAAATGCAAAACCCGCTCTCATTCCCACTCCTGTGACCCGAACGGTAAAGTCGGTCGCCAAAGAAAAGTAGTTCTCTGTGGGGCCTTACAGGTAATTTTTGGGAACCGGCGATCCCGAGAAGCGCCTGGGCCGGGGCCACAGCAGGGGAGACTGGGCTAGGTGGGGACGCGAACAGGGCTGGTACTGGGTGGCCAGGAAGGAAAGCGCACACCTGCAGCTTTGCTTGCGATCCCTCTGGGTCCGAATTCCGATTCGCAGCCCAACCCTACCAGGTTCAAAATGGAGCAATGTCGCCGCCTGCTGGACAGAACTGCGCTCTCATTTTTTTTCTGGGTGGACACTGTGGGTGCGCGGGATGAGGGGCGGGGTGGACGGTGTCCTGCGCAGCTGATCCCAGCTCCGTCAGGCCCTCCTGAAGTACTTTTTAAATGCTCCTCCTCCCTTGGCCTCCGTTTTTCTGTCTGTAGGTGTCGGACCGGAGCATCTCGGAGTTCATTTCCAAGTGCCTTCTCCTCCTCCTCCCCCTTCCAGGGCCCTTCAGGCGTTTCTTCCCCTTTCCTCACAACACATGACTCTGCCCACCCCACTATGAGACCCCCGTTTCTGCCTGTGCCCTACCCGTGAAGCTGCGTGAGGCCGGGACTCAGCCGCGGCTTCCTGGGGTAAGGAAAGAAATGTGCCAGCTGAGCCGGGCTTGCTGTGCACAGAAATAATAATAATAACTTTCAGTGAGACATGGTGGGAGGGATCCAGGCTTTGGGTCAACTAGGATGGATATTTTAGACCTTTGCCAAGGCCCAGAAAATTGTACAGAATGAGCTACTGAGCAGGGGAGGGAGTGCAAGGTACCTACACGCGCCGCCGTGAACCTGCCCCCACCTCCGCACCTGCATCAACCAGCCTAATGGGTGCAGCTTCATCAAACGCACTAATCTGCTCCTGGCCTTCGTGCCTTTGAGCCAGTGCCTGACTGAAGCCTGGCTCCCCAGGCCTGCTTCTTTGCCTTCTTTAAGGCTGAGTTCAGGCACAGCGATCCTGGTAGCCACGCTCACCTTTCTCACCCCAACCCCCTCCTTAGTCGCTGAGGGAGTCTTTCTGGGCTGGGCTCCTTTCTGGTCCTAGCTGTACCCACCACATCCTGGAACCCTTATGTGGGTGGTATCACGTGTTCCCTTGTCTGCCCCCACTGCTGGGGTGTCCTTCTGCGCTGACACCTGCAGAGCTGGAATCAGCCAGTGAAGTAGGACACCAACTGCAGACACCACCGGGCATCCCAGCACCTCCGCACACATGGTGGGGGTGGAGCGTATGGGGATAGGGCAGTCTTATTTTATGGCTATGCCTCTGGACATTTCAGATGTACAGCGTACCTCGGTGTCTGAAGTATGAAGGAAGCAATTCATTTCTCTCCTTTGCTAAATGGAGTAAAGTGAAAATCATTTGAGAAACTCTCTAATCCTCACCCAACGAGAGAGAGGGAGGAGGACTGGAGGCCTAGCTGAGGAGGAAAGGCCTTAGCTTCTCCGGTGTCTTTTCTTTTCTACCCAAGCTCCTCCTTTTCTGCCTTCTTCTGCAGGGTCACACCTCCCCTCCTCTTCCCAGAGGTGAAAACTGTTATAACTGGGTCACTGTGCGCCCTCAGGGGCTGGTGGTGAGCTAGTGGAAACAATTGCTCTCCCCTCTGGCAATGTTTCCGTTCCTGCTCCTTCAGCTTCCACAGCTCACCCCACAGGCTCTCACAGAACTGCTCAGATTCCCTCGGAAGGTGGGGGTCGGGCTGGTGGGGCGGCTTCCTACCTGTTAGGTCATAGTTTATAAAAGGTCAGTGAAAAACTTTATGGTAGAGTGAAGTTACTTCATAGATCCTCAGCCAGCGCCCACTACAGAATGAAACATTTTGTGTAAAAAAAATTTCCACTTTTTAAAAAAACATGGAATGCTTCATGAATTTGCGTGTCATCCTTGCACAGAGGCCATGCTAATCTTCTCTGTATCGTTTCAATTTTAGTATGTGCTGCCCAAGCAAGCACTCCACTAACTTTTTCAAGTTCAGTTTGGGGTAAAACTGTTTCGAGACAAATTCTCTCTCTCTCTCTCTCTCTCTCTCTCTCTCTCTCTCTCACACACACACACACACACACACAGACAGTGAAACAAATGAGCCTTCTTGACAGGTTAATTCACACGCACAATGAAACAAATGAGCCTGCTTGGCAGGTTAATTTTATTTTGCCTCGCAATGTTTTTTTGTTTGTTTGTTTGTTTGTTTGTTTTTTGTTTTCTTTCCCCCAGACTAACTATGAATACAATAGGACTCAGGATGGCTCATGACCAAAAAGAGTGGAAGGCTCATTCGGTTGTTGAAATTAATGGCGCACACCAGGAAGATGCCACCTCCTGATGGCCTGGGTGGGATGTTCCCAAGCTCTTGGTTTCCTGTCATTTCAACAGGTGCACATGAAAGTGTACTTATATTTTTAAAAAGGATTTCATAGTAAGTTAGCCTTCCCTCCTGCTTTCTTGAAAGCTTGCAGACTTAGTGGCCGGGACAAATGGGCTGGACCTAGGCTTACCCTTGCAGGGGCTGTGCTGTGGCTTTTCTGGGCACGTCCGAGCATCAGGACAGGTAATCAGAGTAGATGTGGGCAGGGAAAAGTGTTTCTTAGCTAACCCTGCTGGGAAAGGGCTTTTCAAAACTGGGGTAATTCTTTTTAAGAATGTGAACACTGAATTTATTGTTTAAAATAATAAAAATTTTAGAAAGAAAAACAGAAAATCACTTACATGTAGAGTATATCAATGGATCTTAAAATGAACAAACTAGCTGCATTTTTTCCTCTTTTTTTCTTCTTTTGGTTTTTGTTGTTGTTGTTGTTGTACATTTGAGATGGTTTTCTATTCTAATCAAAAATAAAGTTTTGTAGTGGGACCAGAAATGACTTATCTGATCCTCCCAACCCCCATCCCATCTTGACCTAATTCTGCTGGGTTGAAAGTTCCAGACCTGCCGTCAGGCTTCGTTTGTCAGACCACCTGGTGTCCTTCCCGTGAAAGGCGGAAAGTGCAGCCCTGAACTGAAGGGTGAGCCTACAGGTCCCAATCCCCCAGAGCGGGCAGGTCCGGCAACCAAGGATCTAAGCTAAGAGCAAAGTGTTCACCTTGGCTGTGAAGTCAGAAGGAGGAGGTAGAAGGGGGAAGGGAGACAGATTCTCACTCTGTTAACCTGCAGTCCAGGGGATGGGGGCTCTGGAGCTGTGGAGAAAATGGAGCCCTAAAGCCCTGGAACTCGGCAGCCCTGACCTGGGGTCTCCCAGGCAGGTGAATCTGAATGGAGACAGGCGTGAGGACTTGTCCTCAACCTTGGTGTTGCTCCCACCCCACCCACCCAGCCTCAGGAACTGCCACGTGGTGGTTAGAGGTCACTGAATTGGGGACAATTAGATGGAGTATATGAATGTGAGATAAAAAATCTTGCTTGGTTGTACCTATTTACGGTTATCTTTGTATTTTAAGACAAGGAAATTAACTTGAAAATTATTTGTCATTATAAAAATGAAACAAAAAGTTAAACATTTATTGCCAGGTAAGAAAAAAATAGAAATTAGTAGTGCACAATTGTTGGAAAGAAATCAGGTTCTCTAAGCACCAATAAAATTTGTATTTTTAAATTTTTTTAAAGGTTTTATTTATTAGTTTTCAGAGAGAGGGAAAGGGAGAGAGGCAGAGAGGGAGAGAGACATCCAAGTATGTTTAAAATTTGTATTTTAAGTGATGTGAGTTCTGGAAGGCAGAAACAGTATCTGGTTTGAGGGGGGGAGGGGGTTACATTGTTGATGCAGGCAAAGAATGCAAACAGACACTTTGCAGGAGAGGCAAACTTAATAGCCAGCATATGACAACATGCTCACTCCTCCACCTTAATTAGAGAGATGCAACAGTGAGATACCAACTCACACCTATCAGATCAGCAGAGTTGAAAAGACTGCCAAAACCAAGCGCCTAAACCATGTGAGTAAATGGAAACTCAATAGCTACAGGTTTCTATTGTTGTTGTTGGCCCAGGTTCACTTTGGGTAGGTGCCCAGGGTCCGGCACCCATACCCTACGGGGTCGCTTTTTTGTGCGGCTGGCGCCAGCAGCAGGAACGTACCTGAGGCATAAAGCAGCTCTACCCGGCAACACCAAGGACACCGCCGCTCGCCCGCGGGGAGTTGAGTCACCATCGCCCTAGTCCCGAAGCAGTGCGCGTGCCCAGGCGCCCAACTTCATCCACACGCCTTGCTTTTCAACTGCCCGCTGCCTGTCCCTCGCCTCTCCGAGGCTTCCGACCACAGTCAATGGCTACAGGTTTGACGAGAACCGTTTGGTTCTAGGCAGCCATTAGCTCTCCAAGTCCACATGCTTCCTAAATCATTTCTCTTTCAGGAAAACACCCCAGAGAAAATCTTGTACATGGGCTGTAGGAAATACTCCTACGTGTAAAGCTGTTATCTGTAGCATCTGTTTATAGCAACAAAAACTAAAGCAGCCTAAAGGTCAATCAATAGAGGAATGTATAAATAAACAGTGGCAGTTGTGAAGAAATCTTACTGCTCTTGCATTAATTCTTCTCCCAATATATGAAAGACTATGTATGTACTCCTACATTCACTAAATAAAGTTTGCTGTGGTAAAATATAACATATTAACCATCTGAAAAAAATTTTAAATGAAATCCTTCTATCTTTATTTTTTTAATTTTTAAAAAAGGTTTTATTCATTATTTTTAGAGAAAATGGCAGGGAGGGAGGAAGGAAGGGAGAGAAACATCCATATATGGTTGCCTTTCACCTGCCTCCAGCTATCGACCTGGCTGGAGACCTGGCTGGAGACCTGGCTTGCAACCTGGTGATGTGCCCTGGCTGGGAATTGAAGCAGCAACCTTTGGGTTCACAGGCTGGCACCTCATCCACTGTGCCACCAGCCAGGGCTTGAAACATTTCTCCCCATTCCACCAACTCCAAAGCCCTGGCAACCACCAACCTACTTTCTGTCTCTATGAGTTTGATATTCTATGTATCTTATATAAGTAAAATTACATACTATTTGTCTTTTTGTGACTGACTTATTTTATTTAGCATAAGGTCGTCAAGGTTCATCCACGTTGTAGTATATCAAAATTGTGTGCCTTTTTTTTTTTTTCACTTAAAACATTTTTTGTGTATAATTTTATAATACATTATCTGTATATTGTATTGTGTGTTCAACACCCCAAGTCAGGTCTACTTCCATCACCATTTATCCCTCCTTTACTTTCTCCCCACACCCTTCCTTTTTAAGGGTGCAAAATATTCCATTGTATGGCTGTAACACCTTTTGATTATTCACTCATTCACCCATCAACAGGTACCTGGATACATTTTAGCTATTGTGAATAACGCTGCTATTAACATAGGCATGCTCCCTCATTCAATTTTAAGTTGACTTCATTTTTCACATATACTTTCAAAGCATATCATTTCCAATGGGTTGTAAATGTTGACATTTTAAAATAAAACTTTTACATCACTCTTTTTGTTTCTAATGGCTATAAATAAATAATATGTCAATTTTATTTCAACTGTTACCCATTTAAAGTATATAAGAACAAGTTCTTAATTTTTGTAAGTTTTTCATCATTCTTTTTTCTCCTTGAACTTATGATTTTATCTCACTTCCTCCATAAATTTTATAAGAACCTAATGTAATAGGTTCTTATACTTGAAGATCTTTTATTGATCATTCTTCTCTGCCAAAATGTTTATAAGTTGAAATTTTAAATTCCTAAAGCCATAATATCTAAATATTAAAACATTATTCAAATTACACCATCATTACAACTTTAGTAGTGCACAATTGTTCAAAAATAGCATAAATAAGTTATAAATCTCAAAAAGTAATTATTAAATGTAAAAGTAACCTTTGGTGATATTGTACTATAATTAAGTAAGATGTTACCATTGGGGGAAACTGGGAGAAGGGAATCCAGGATCTCTTGTACTATTCTTATAACTGCTATGTCAATCTACAATTATCTCAAAATAAGAAATTTCATTTAAAAAGTGACTGAGGCCCTAGCTAGTGTGGCTCAAGAGGTTGGAGTGTTGTCCTATAATGGAAAATTTGAGGGTTCCATTCCAGCCAGGGCACATACCTAGGTTTTGGGTTCAACACTCAGTCCAGGTATATGCTATCCATCACCCATCTGGGTTTGCTCGAGAGGCAACCGATCACTTCTCTCCGGCACTGATGTTCCTCTCCTTTCTTCTCTATCTTAAATTTAAATTTTAAAAAAGGGAATGAAAAAAAAAAAACAAAAAAAAAACATCCTCCATTGAGGATATACTTTGAGAAGAAATTCAGCTTTTTTAAAAATTATTTAATTATTTTACTTATCATTTTTAGAGAGAGGGGAAGGGAGGGAGAGAGGGAGACAGGCATCAATGTATGGTTGCTTTTCACCTGCCTCCAGCTATGGACCTGGCTGGAGACTGGGCTTGCAGCCTGGTTATGTGCCCTGGCTGGGAAATGAAGCAGTAGCCTTTGGGTTCGCAGGCCAGCACTTTATCCACTGTGCCACCAGCCAGGGCAGAAATTCAGCTCTTAACAAGTTGGGAGTTGGGTAGGTTTTAGTCCTGGATAAGTGATGGAGGGGTGGAGACCACTGTGGGTTGTGAAGCCGCCTCTGGCTAGCAGCAACAAGAATCAACAAGAAGAGTGATTCAAGGCTCACCAGTGTACTTCATTATTAAGGATCTTGGAGAAATCATTCAAGGCTATTAGATCACAAACCAGTTATTTAAGGTAAAACCCATTGTTTTGTGAAAGAATTTAAAGAAAAACACGGTCTTGGAGAAATGCGAGTTATTGAAAATTAGAAGACTATGATCCTTAAGACAAATGAGTAAGACAACTTAAACCAAGTTCCCCAGAGAGTGCAAGCAGCTACTTGCTCCACCTGTAGACTACAAAAGAGAAATAAGCAATAAAAAACGATTCATAGTGAAAATCAGCATACAATCCAGTGGGAAGATTTCATGAAAAACAATACAACAAACAGGCTAAAGTGGATGAAGAGCACAGAAAAGCTATAGGGAGGCTAAAAGAGTAATGTACTGAGATGGAGAAGAACCTAGAAAAACTTTCAACCCTTTAAGAGCTTGAACCACAACAATGTCAAACTAATGAGGAAATGTTGACTTCCCCCAAAGAACTATTCCCACCAAACCATTTCACCTATGCTTCAAGCTAAGACATTCATGGTACTCTTATATTAGAAGAAAAGAATCCTACTGGAGTTTTAATTAAATGTTTGGTGGAAGAAGAGTGCTACATCTTTCCAGTTTTAAGTGTGTTATATATGGTTAGTTGGGGAGGAGTAGGAGGAAAAATGGGGTGTTTACTCTGTGTTAATCTGAATTGGTCTTCTTTTTATTGATTATCTCAGAGGACTGTAAATATAGACTTCTTAGAGAGAAAAATAATTAAATTCATTCTTCTACGGAGTTAATATTAGTTTATTATTGTGGTTTGGAAGGCAGATATAATAATTTTAGCCTCTTTGCCTATTGGAAGGGTGTGTAAAGTGTTTTTCCATGAATAACATAGACAAAAACAACAGCCCTTGGAACAGAGATCACATTTAAGAGAGGGGAGAATAAAACATAGTCCCTGCTATGGCAAAGGTGGCCATGTGGGTCTTTGAATGGCCTGTTTAAAAAGGTCACAGAGTTTTCAGGGCAGCACAATTCCATATGTTTCCCCAATGACAAGACACGCTCATTAAATTTTGTGGTTAAAGTTAATAAAGGAGATAAAAATGAGAGTTGGCTAGGTCCAATTAGTTAATGAATCCTTAGGATAATCTTACGTATTGCTAGAATGCGAAAGGTTCTTTCTCTACCCCATCCAAGCTGCTACTATTCCCAGAACATAATTCAAACATTGTCCCAGCTTCCTCTAGCATTCTGGAACCCTTTCCTCTCATTGCTTTTGATGTCTTGTCATTCACTTTGGTATGTTTAGAAATGGATATATTTTTATTCTATTTGGCACTCTGAGAACATTTACACTTGTGTCTTTAATAGTGGAAGACCTTCAGCCATGATCTCTTCCAATATTCCTTCCCTACAGTCCTTTTATTCTGCTTTTTCTGAAATCCTATTAAACAGTTCACACTGCAGATTCATCTCACATGTCAAATCACTTCTGTCTTCACTGCTTCTGCATCTGTGACTTCCTCAGTGCTAGTTTCCATTTTACTAATTGTCCCTTCGACTATGTCCAATGTGGAGTGTATCCTAGTTTACATCCAAAGTTCTAATTTCTAGTATGCTCAGTATTTATCATTATTCAATTGTTCTTGTTTAATTTCTGCATTTTCTACATGTTCTTTTGGGGGAGGGCGGTGGAAAGGTTGAATAGTTTATTATTTACATGCGCAACCCCAACCGAGGACCTGGCCCGCAACCCAGGCATGTGCCCTGACTGGGAATCAGACTGGCGACCCTTTGGTTTGCAGGCCAGTGCTCAATCCACTGAGCTACACCAGCCAGGGCTCTACACGTTCTTAAACTCTGTTCAGGCTGTACATAATTTGCCTCTCTTCAAAAGTGAGTGCACATCCAATTTGAGTTAAATATTTTTATACATACTATTGATGTATCTACTTTCCCCTCTTCCTCCTTTACTTTTTCAGCCGCACTATGACTATGTGTTAAGCATTGAATCAGTACCATCTTAACCAAGTTCAATGCTTCGTCCTAAACAACTTTTCTCCCACTTCTAACCTATCTCCAATCCAGCCACTTTGCAAAGCCTTTCTTGCCCAGTTATATAAATTAAATATCTACACCTCTTCTGGTTTTGCTTTTATTTAGCACTTACAAACAAGGGTTTCTTAAAGACCAGAAGTGTGCCACACCCTGTTAGGCACCACAACATAAACATGAACAAGGCAAGCTCTCTTCCTCAAGGAACCAAGGGTCTGGTCTGGTCCTCAAGCTGGATGAGCAAACCATTGCTATGCAGAGTAAGTGCTACAGCCCAGGGATGCCCAAGCCCAGGTGGTCTGTCTTGCATAGGAGTGGCAGGAGGCAAGGAGCCAAGCCCCACAGAGAGGAGATGTTTGATCTGGGTCTTGAGTTTACCAAGCAGAGCTGAGGATATTTCTGGTGGAGGGAATAGCACACTCTTGAGGGCACTGAGGCGAATAGGAAAAAGGAACCTTTTAAAAACATTGCAACACCAAGCTTAGCACATGTGAAGAGGGCAAGCAGGAGAGGATGGAGACTGGGGCTCCAGAGCTGATTGTGCAGGGCGCCAGGCAACAGTGGGGACTACCCGATGTTCCCCTAGGGACCCAGCAAAGCCCTTGCATGTTGAAGTAGGGGCTCAGCAAGACAAGTTTTCACTGGAAGGAACCAGAAGCAACCGGAGGGACCAGAGTAAAATGGGGTGACTAGTTAGGAGACCATTGCAAAAGTTCAGGCAAGAGATGACAATAGCCTAGATGAACTTGGAGGTCCCAGGATGGAGGAAAGCAGAGTGGCAAAAGTGAGGTAGAGTTGACAGGTACATATTTGTGATTGAGATAAAGCAAGGCCTAATAACCCTAGAATTGAAAGACCTTCCTAGGCCCAAACAAGCTAACTCCTTAGGCAAGAGGAGACAGCAGGCAATTTCCACAGCCATGGTTCCATGCCACCCCCGAGTCAGCACCTAAGGAACTGTTGCACAAGGCCCTCATTAAATCCCTACCACTGTCCTGCCCAGTTATGCATGTTGGATAGGTCTTCAATTTGTGTACATTAAAGTTATTGTATTTCCATGTTTTCAGAACCAATACTTGGGGAAAAAACAGCCCTGTTTAAATGCAGCATAGAAACTGATTGCTGTCTTAGCCTATCTGTCTCTGGATAGTTTTAAAATTAAGGGGCTTGCTTCGTGGAGTGCAGTTGTTGTCATGTCTTCACACCATCCTGTGTGAGTGTTGCAAAGTGGGGGCTGGGAGCTGACCTGGAGGTGAGGCAGGCCATACCCAGCTCTCCAAACACCTGGCCCTAGAACAAGCAGGCATCTCCTGAAGTTTTGTCATTGCATCTGCTCTTCTGCCTGATACCGAGCGGATGTCATTGTGGTTACATTGAGAATCTACCACATTCTGTGAAAAATATCATTGGGGTCACAGCCTCCTTGGTGGGTTTGACATATTGCCTTAGCATCCCCTCACCCTTTGCCGTGCTCTGTATAAAGGGGCTGCCTCCAAGGCAGCTGCAGCTCACTTCCGGGAGACTGAGGTGGGACTCCTCTGTGCATTGCACCCACAAATCTGGCCATCAGCATACTCAGGGGCATAGTTTTCAATATCCAGATATCTGCAGGTTGAGTGTGGCTCCCCTCCATGCCTCCTCCCCTAGGTGAAGTACACGTTAGTAGCTGTGTACCTTCATACCATCCTCCTTATTGGACCCTTCGGCCAGCAGGCCCACCTGATACTCCTCCTTACAATGGAAACAGAGATGAAGCAAAACGGGAAGCTGCTATCTAAAATGAAGATTACCGTGTCAGTGACCTGTTTGGATTGGCTGTTACCTTCACTTCTATGTCTGCACAACCAGGGACACACACACACACACACATAGACACTGGTATGCCAGGAGATCCATTGTTGTGTACCTTATTATAACCATCATAATAAAGGGTTTCCTTCTCCAGCTGCCCTCATCTTTAATTTGAAAATGTTACACATAGTGGTGCAAGTCTTCAGATGATACCAATGCATTGTATCTACTACAGCCTTGCTAGTAATTTCAAACATTGAGAAACTGCTTTAAAATGCCCCCATTTAGAAGAATTGAGTAGCTCTACATGAGCTGACATGAAAAGCTTTCCATCTACTGTTATATGAGAAAGATAAGTTGCAAAATACATATATATAGTACTACTACATGTGTCTAAAAACAGTGTATAAGCATCTGTTGATGAACAGATAATATCTGAGGGACACACTCAAATGTAACAGTGATTTTCTTTGGAGAATGGGTGGCTATGAGGAAAGTTGGGCCAGAGAACTTTTCCTGTGTTTTATTTTACTTTTTTGTATTGTCTGAAGTTTTCTAAGAACATGTAATTCTTGTAAGTTAAAAGACACTTTAAAAAGGTTTTAAATATAAGGCGCAGGCCTGCGAACCCAAAGGTCGCAGGTTCGATTCCCCAGCCAGGACACATAACCATGTTGCAAGCCAGGTCTCCAGTCAGGTCTGTGGCTGGAGGCAGGTGAAACGCAACCATACATTGATGTCTCTCTCCCTCTCTGCCTCTCTCCCTTCCCCTCTTTCTGAAAATAATGAAATAAAATCTTTTTAAAAAAGGTTTTAAATATAAAATGTTATATGTTCCATAGTTTAGTAAGCATCTGAGGGCTTTGAGAAGGGGTAGGGAGAGTTGAAATCAAAATAAATTTTTAAATGTCCATTCAACACTTAAGTTCAGATTCCACAAAGGGAGTACAGTTCATAAACAGAGCTCAGACCAAGCTGTGATGTGACTGACATCCAGGGGCTGTCCGGGACACAGTCTCCCTGGAACAGAACTCAGGTGAAGCAGACGCAGGGACCAGATAATGCCAGGTGGTTTGACGCTAGAAGCAAGCAACAGTATAAAGTGCACTTTATAATATAAGATTCAAAGCGGGAAGACCTGAAACCCTGAAGAAATGGGAGGAGGGCACTCACTGCATCTGAGAGGTTTCAGGACAGCAATAGAACAAAAGGAAAAGGACACATGTGTGCCAGGGCCAGTGAGGGAAAACTGCCTTCACCCAAGCATTTACACCGGCTACACCCACAATATCCCTGCTCAGCATCCAGAGTCGGGGATATAGGACAACGAGGTCCAAGGGTCCCAGCATCAGAGCCGGCCTCAGGGTTTAAGCAAGAAGTCTTCCAAGCAAAGGCGCCGGCAAAAGCTAGAGGAGCCCCAGAGTTAGACAACCTCAAGCCCGGAAAGAACGCAGCAAGGGGGCCTGGGCGAAGCCTGGAAGAAACCAGCGCTCACACAAAGGCTCGCAGTCAAGCCAGGGTTAAGCTTTCATCCAGTCCTGCAGGTCCTGGGAGGTGGCGGAAGTGATGCTCACTGTCACACCTTCTAATGAGATGAATGTTCACAGCCGGTGGCTGGAGGACTGGCCAGGAGGGAGAGATGGCATGGAGGCTGTGGCAATGACCCTAAGAAAGGGTCCATTTGGCTGTGTGGCAACGGTTTAGCGGCTGGGAGAAGGCGGATCTCTGCGGACTGCAGCCCATAGTCCGCAGAGATCCACCAGCCCCAACAGCCCCACCAGGCTGCAGCGGTGGCTGCGCCGCAGCCCCTGCGCGGTGAACCCCAGACTCCCCTGACCGAGTTTCTGAGAAGTGGGCAAGGCATTAGGTCCTCTTCCTTCTCAGCCTTCAGTGCCCATTTTGCAAAGCCCGGAGGTAACGGCAAAGGGAGTGGACATTCCTCTTTGCTTTCCTGCTCACTCTCACCCTCATCCTCATTTCTTTCTTTCTTTCAAAGATTTTACGCCGTTATTTTTAGAAGGAGGGGAAGGGAGGCAGAGAGGGAGAGAGACATCAATGTATGGTTGCCTTTCACCTGCCTCCAGCCACAGACCTGACTGGAGACCTGGTTTGCAACCTGGTTATGTACCCTGGCTGGGGAATCGAACCTGCGACCTTTGGGTTCGCAGGCCGGCGCCTTGTCCACTGTGCTACCAGCCAGGGCCCATTTCTTGACGTGTCTAATCTCTCACTATCTTCTGTCAACCCCACAAAAGGTCGTTTCGAAGGCCATTTCCAAGCCCTTTCCCTCCATCTCAAACCTGCACTTCGCAACTGCCCCCAGATACCAGCAAACGTGCCTGGACGGTTCCTACTCACGGGCTCCAGCCCCTCCCTAGGCTGGAAGGTGACAACCGCGGAAGGAGGGCGACAGTCTCCTCAGCAGAGCTTCGAGTGACATCACATCCTTTGAACGCGAACCGGCTTGGCGGCCGTCGGAAGGGCGCAACTTGCCCCCGCTCGGTGGCCCACCGTCTTCTGCGCGCCTCTGCCCTGAGCTGGAAGCCGCGCCGCATGCGGGAGCGCGCCATGACCTCGCGGGTGACTAAGTCGCTCCTGCTGCTGGCCCTGATGCTCCGTGAGCTTGCGACCCTCGGGGAACGGGGCAGGGAGAGACGGGGCTGGCGGGGGGGCTCGGGGCTCGGGACTCAGCCTCTTCACCTGCGTCCCCGCAGATACTGCGGCCCTCCAGTCGGACGTGTTCCGGTTGACGCCACATCAAGTGAAAGGCACCCGGGGCCAGCAGGTGGAGCTGAGCTGCGAGGTGCTTCTGTCCACTGCGACGGGTAGCTCGTGGCTCTACCAGGGGCCGGAATCCCTCACCAGTCCCAAATTCCTAATGTACCAGTCCCGTACCAATGCCCTGGTGAAGATGGCCGAGGGTTTGGACCCCCGAAAGTTCTCGGGCAAGAAGAGCCACAACAATGCCTTTACCCTCATCTTGAGCGAACTGACCGAAGAGAACGAAGGCTTCTATTTCTGTTCGGTCGTGGCCAACTCGATAGTGTACTTCAGCCCCTTCGTGCCCGTCTTCCTGCCAGGTCCGGGCGCCAAGGGCACGGAACCTCATGGTGTGGGGGTGGGGACTCTCCTCCGAACCCGTTTTTCACATGGACGCCCCTTTTTCAAACCTCTTAGCGCCCCTGGGAGCTACTTGGATATTGTTCCCATTTCACAGACTTGGAAACTGAGGCTAAGGGAGGGACTAAAGATAGTTCAGGTGCTTGTGAGGTCCTGGGCGCAGTACTTAAATTCTCTCAGCCCCCGTTTGCTCGCCAGTAAAATGCGGACATCAACTCAAGCGCACAAGGTAGCGCGCTAGGAAGGGTTGATCCCTGGAGAGAGGCTGATGGCTGGCAGCGGGCTCTCCGTTCCTGTCGTAGGTTCCGAGATGCACTTCACCGAGCCCGGTAAACAGCATCCTACCGCACAGAGCCGGGAGAGTCCCGCCTTGAGAGGATAGTGAAGCGCGGGCTACACCTGTCGTTCCTCGGGTGGAAACCGGGAGGAGGGGTCCCCGAGAGCAGAGACGAACGGAGCGGTGGGGAGGGTTTGCGTCCAGATCCCCAGCCTGACTCCCAACCACGCTTTGTTACTCCCACAGCGAAGCCCACCACGACTCCCGCGCCGCGACCAACCACGCCGGCGCCCACCAACGCGTCGCAGCAGGTGTCCCGGAGCCCGGAGGCGTGCAAGCCCGCGGCCAGCAATGCAGGTGAGGCTGGTTCAGGGTCTCAAGGCGGGGACAGCGCACGGACAGTGCAGGCCGTTGGGAGAGCCCTACTAGGGCCAGCCCTGACCCCGGAGGTAGAACCGAGGCTGTCCAAGCTGTGGGGAGACCAAGACCCGGGCTGGGAGGCGGCTTGGGGCTGTCGGGGTTGGGTAGAGGATCCCGGCCCGCTCCTAAAAGTTGTTTTCCGTGTCATCAGCAGACAAGGCGACGCTCTTCGCCTGTGATATCTACATCTGGGTGCCTCTGGCTGGGGTCTGCGCGGTCCTTCTCCTGTCTCTGGCCATAACCTCCGCCTGCAGTTACAGTAAGTCCAGGAAATCGCGGCGCCCAGCGCTCTGCTCCGCGCCCGCGCGTTGCATTGCTTGATCCAGGCAACTCTTGAGAGAGGGGGTTGAGACTTCTGGGACTCCGAGATTTCTGGCACGGCCAGAAACAGCTCATTCCTTCCTGGAGCTAGGGCGCGGGAAAGTCCCTTCCCGCTTCTCCTCCACTCAGCAGGAAGTTTTTAAAATGGAAAACAGATCCCTACCTATCTCCAAGCCGCAGCAGCACGCGTTCCGTCCGCGCCTCTGGGAGCGGGGGCTCAGGTTGAGGCTTAAAAACAAATTTTGATAGGGAATCGCCTCTGGGGCCCTGGGACCAGTGCCCACGAGGGATGGGCCAGATGCACCACGGGTTGAGGTTTATCCTTGGCCCCCTCTTCATGAGACCCCTAGCCGGCTTTGGTTCCCAGGCAGGTGAACCACGTGTGTTTGCCATGTGTTTTGCACATGTGTTGTCAGGTTTGTTTGTTTTTTGCTGGTTTGTGGTTTTGTTTTGTGCGGAAAAGGATGGAAAAGAAGCCCTGACCTCGGCTCTCAAGAGTTCTAAATCTAAAGAAACAGGAAAAGGGAAGGAGAAACCATGTTTGGGGAATATTGGGAGGGAGGTCATTTTACCTCTTCTTTTTCTTTATCCAGGAAACCGAAGACGCGTTTGCAAATGTCCCAGGTGAGTTTCCTACAACTGTTGGGTCTGCTGAACCCCTGGGCAGCCCTGGGCTCTGGGTCCTAGCTTCCCAAGCAGCAGCTGGTGGGAACCTTTCCCATAGACACCGTGGCAGTGGAACCCTGGGACTCGAGGACCAGCATAGCGCTGGGGCAGAGATGAGAAAGGCTGGCAGCTGGAGCAAAGGGAGGCCCAAGTTGGGCTGATGGGGGAGCAATGTGACTTCAGTAAATCCCCAACTGAGTTGCCTAGCACCAAAAACCCATCCGAAGGGTTCCCCCAATTTACCCTCGCTCTTCAAAAGATCTAAGGGCTCTCTATCTGGATGGTTTCAGCTGGTTTTTTGTTGTGGTTGTTGTTTGTTTATTGGTTGGTTTGCTTGGTTATTTTCTTAAGAAAACTTTTCCCCCTATTTGCTTAATATATTATTTTCGAGAGTCAACATTTATCACTTGAACCAAATAAATAATGACCTTGGTTCCTAATTTCCCTGTGCCAATATAGGGCCTTGATTTGGTGCCAAGAACTGGAGTGAAAGAAAGGGGGGACCAGAGAGGCAAACAGCTATCTGGCAGCTGAAATGACTGCCCCATCCAGTTTCAGCCCAGGAACATCCCGAAGTGAACATGAAGAAAACAAGGCCTCAGTCTTCTCTCTCCTTCTCCCTGAGGCTGAGGCAGTGCTGTGCTAACATCTAACACGTACCCACTCTCACCCTGCACTGGGATGGGGGTTACACTCAGGATCTCTCTTATCTTCACAGCAACCCCATGTGGGAGACACCATGGTCCCATCTCACAGATCACTGACTCAGACATCAGGAAATGTACTCAAATTGGCAGAGACATGATTGCATTCAGATGAGCAATAGTTGTAGCTACCATTTGATGAAAGCCAGTTACCTGCCATGTAAAGTTATAGGGATATTTATTTTTAATTTCAAGTTTCATAACAACTTTTAAGGCAATTTCTGGGACCACAATTTTAGGGATAGGGAAACTGAGGCTTAGCACATGTAGCAACTTGTTCAACGCTGTAATGGCAGCTAGTAGCAGATGTGCAACTTCTGTCCAAAGCTCAGGCTCCTTCCTGCAGTTGGGGACTATGAGAGGAGGGGGTTAAAGATAACTAATTATATTTACCAGTTCTTTTCAGTAGATGAAAACATTTCAAGTTTGATACCTAGGGTTTGCATTTCATACTTCTGAATATTTCTCTGCAGGGATCCAAGCTCAACATCTTACACATCATTATTTTTAGCAATTGAAATGTAACGAATTTTCACTGCATATACGCATTCTAAGTGATAAACCAAGGGGATAAAGGCTTTAAAAACAGAGAAGGAATTCTAGCAATTTCAGTACTTGGGGTGCAGTGGGAAGCTTTTGCAGGAGAATCACCCCTTATCTCTATCTTTTCTGAAAACACTTATTTTGAAATTAGTAACTGAGACTAAAACTCTGTCCTGAAATACGAAGATATGCAGATTCAACATGCCTGAGGAGTCCACATGCCTGAGCTAACCCACTCAGTGATGATGGAGGGCAGCTCAGCTTCAACAGAGAGGTTTTGCAGGGCGGTGTGTATAGGCCTAATGGTCTTGACAAATTAGCCCATTTAGGAGGTGCTAGCTGGACACTGAATTAGCACACATTTCTTATGTGGTCATCGAGGGGACTTTTGAATAAAGTAGCTCTACTTGGCTGCTGGTGATGGTTGCTCACATCCTCCCCTATCCCCTGTGACCCTCCCGGGAGCTGAGAATCAAGCTTTGGTTATTGGCCTCTTTCTCTCATGTCCACGGAGACCTTGACAAAGGCCCTGGGTTCAGATCCTGGCTCCACCACCTTCTAGTTATGTGACCTTGGGCATGTCCTACCCCTCAGGTTGCTGTGAGGATTAAACTAGATGGCACAAGTAAGGTACTTGGCAGGTTGCTGAAGTCATTCAGCCAGACTTAGGCTGGTGTCCCAGGGAGAATAGGTAGATGCTGGTGGATGTGGCACTGCATTGCAGGGGCTCTTGCTACAATGATGGCTGCCTCTCTTCCAGGCCCATGGTCAGAGCAGAAGGCAAGCCCAGACCTTCAGAGAGATATGTCTAACATGGCGACGGACCCTGCACAACAGCCACTACAAGACTTCAGACTGAGAACTTTCCTCACAAGGAGAATAAAAGCCCTTCCCGTTTGGGTTTTTCAGCCTTCCTTCTTTACGTGTTCATTCTAAATATTATTATTCTCATTGGGTTGGGGGGTGGAAGGGTTACTTTGTCTTTAATCGACACAAAGCAAAACGATCTGTCTACAGTATACCATTGTGCACATATATTGGGGAAAAGGGCAAGCTATGTTCTCAGGCCCAGGCCATCAGAGCTGGTGGGCGCCTCACAGCCACCTGGTCCAAACCTCTTCCCTGGACAGACGAGGAGGCTGAAGCCCAGCAAGTAACCACAGGGCTGGGGCTCTTCCTCCATGACATTCAGATCTTTCTTCTGGAGGCTACAGATTCTGGGGATACAGATTCAGTTCTGTATCTCACGCAGCAAGAGAACAAGCCATTTCCTGAGAGCCAGTGATAGGCCCATTGCTGCACCCAGAGCACTGAGAAAGTAACGAAATGAAAGAACTTCTGCTTTTCACAGGGTTCTATAATGTAGTTGACCAGTACCAGAATTTTTTACAGTCAAGCCTGAAATTCTAAGACAGTAAGAATTATTCAAATTAAGGCAAACTGAATCCTGGAAAATGAGTAACTCGATCTCTAAAGAAAATATCTCTGACATCCCTAAGAGGAGGCAAAATTGTTCTCCCGGTCCTTCATTGCAGAGAAATCCATGAGAGAGGAGAGGCCACCCTTTTACAAATATGATTTGAGTTTCAATCAAGTGGAATGGATATCCTTTTGAATCTCTAAACTTCAGATGCCGCATTTGAACATGCTCCTGGGATCATTGATGACTTTTTAATTAAGGCAGAATTGTTAGAGAGCTTTCAGCATGGCTCCTGGCCTCCCCTCAGTCAGGTGAGGATGTAGCAAAACAGGCTCTGTTCTGGTGAGGAGGTGAGGGGGCGAACTGCCTACAGTGTTGCTCTCTTTCGTTGGGGTATAAGAAATGTGTTCTCATGGGAAGAAAGAACTTAAATAGGTAAAATAAAAATCATCCATAATTCTTTATCCCTGGTATAATCCACTGTTATTATGGTATACTTCTGATTATTTTCTCTGCAGGTATGGGGAATATGCATTTTTTAAATGTAATTGTGCTATGCTTTTTATAAATGTCTTTAATAAACATTTATGGCATACTTTTTAATGGCAAAATAGCATTCCATTTTTGGCTGCACCATCACTTATTTAACTCTTTCCAAGCCCTTAATTGATTCCGATTTTTCACTACGACACTAAAACTTTGTACACATCCTTGGTTCTTTACAGTAAATACCCACAAGTAAAATTATTAGGTCAGTCCATACTTTGACCTTGGACTTTCTATTTTCACATAAATTAAAACAGATTAGCCTTTTCTTCCATCACCTTGTTTTCTTTTCCTTTTTTAAAAAGAGATTTTGTTTATATATTCTTAGAGGGGAAGGGAGGAAGGAGAAAAACCTTGATGTGTAAGAGAAATATCGATCAGTTGCCTCTCACACACCCCCAACTGGGGACCTGGCCTACAACTCAGGCATGTGCCCTGACTGGAATTGAACCTGGGTTTGCAGAATGATGCTCAACTGAGCCACACAAGTCAGGGCATTCATCACCATCTTTTCTTTTGCTCTTTCTTGGTAACATGAGCTGATACACCTCTCATAATAAGTCATAAAACTGTTCATACTTTATTGTTGGGGTAAAATATACGTACAGAAAAATGCATAGATCCTAAATGTGTGCTTCAAGACACCAGTAAGTGAACACATAGAGCCAGCATCAGGTCAAAAACAGAACTTTCCCCATCCTCCAGAAACTGCCTTCTACATTAATTGGTAAAACTCAAATAATTTTACAGAACAGAAAGCAAGAGGAAATGGTACCCCGAGTGTCAGAAAGCAGAAGTGAAAGCTGAAAATCTGAGAAGAGTCCAATTTGTTCTAAATTAAATTACAGTGGGCCAGAGACCGTTAGAGATAAGAGTAATCCCCAGTTAATAGCTGTGAGCCAACTAACAAAAGACTGCTCATGTTCTTGAATGTCTATTGGAGCTTTGAACCAACACAGGGTGGCTATCTAAAAAGAAGTAGACCACCAGATAGCCAATGCATCCTGTTTATGTGTGAACTTTTATGTATTGTTGCCCACAGCAACAGATAATAAATACGACTTTCTTTTGCGCACCTATCCTAGAGCTGTCCCCGCTTCACCTTTTCCCTTATCTTTAGCCAATGTGAATTCTTTGGAAACGACTTCCACCGTTCCCTCCCAAAACATCATGTATAAAATGTTGTCAGCTCCAGGACAGTGGACATGTCCCATCCCTCGGCCTTGCAGGCGGTGGGTTCAAGACTGAGTGTTCAGGACCTGGTCTTTCGGCTCAATACATCTTTTCTTTCAGAAGAGCTTTCAGCTGTGAATGTTTTAAATATTTCCTGAGACAAAGTCTGCCTCTTGTTCTCTCCTCCCTGAATCTCTCCAGCTGAACCAGGGGATGAGAACCCCCAGGGATGGAGGCTCAGTTCAAAGCAGGTTCTAAGGAAGCAGGGCCTGGGCTCTGGGCTGCTCTCTGGGTCCCCTGGAAAGGGGGAGGATGCACATACCGCAACAGGCACTCCCCCACTCATGGGCAAACCTACGAGGATGGCTGTGGACATGAATCTGGGCAAGGAGAAGACAGGAGAAGGGCATTTCCATCACAGGCAGCATTTTCCTCCTCCATGCAGTTCAGGTGGTGAGCGGCTGGGAAGCCACACTAGGGAGGCTTCTAGAGAGAGTTAAGTACTTCCTTTATTTTTTTCATACCCCCTAAAAAAGGATTTCACGTACCATAAATAAAATGGTAAACAACAATTTGGAGGTTAAAAGTATCAACGTAGAAAAAAGTATTCATTAGAAGGGTCTTCAGGACCTGGGAGAAAACAGAAAACAAATCTGCAGGCCACGAGGCCTAAAGCATGCAATCGGTGGGGCTGGGAGCTGAGATGGAGGGCTTGCCCGCGACCACAGACATTCAGCCCGTTGGATGTACACGGGCAGAAGGAGCACTCCCAGTTCAACGCTGCAGCTTCAGGTCCAACAGTAACATTTCACTTTGCAATTTCTAGCCTCAAACATTGTTTCTACAAAAGTTTTCATGTGGAAAATGCCCACAGTACCTTTTTTGGACCCTGATAAACAGGAAGTAGAAAGATGACTTCCCTATGATGCTATAAACTTAGTATCAGATGGTTGAAATCTGCCTCACTGTGGTTCATTTAACAAACCTTCGTTCATTTAACAAAAACATATCCTATTTGTGGAAGAAATAAAACAGGTATGTCATTTCTTTCTCCAGGTGTTAAATGGCTCTTATGAGAGCCCACCCTACACTTGGGAATGTCGTGCAACTCTTATTAGACTGGTGGGTCAGCGATAGGTCTGTCTCCCTTTTCTACCAGCAAGAAGCAGCAAGCACCTCCCCTCCTCTGCGGGTGGGCCAATCCTTCCTAGCATAAAAGCAGTGTTTCTCTCCAGTAAAGGGAACTAAAGGAGGCCCTAATTGCCTTAGGTGAGGTTAAACGCACAGGCTCTGAAAGCAGCCTCCAGGCTCTATTTATTAACTGTGTTCTTGGGCAAGTGACCTAATGTCCTGATATTTCAGTTGCCCCACTGGTAAAATTAGGATAATAATAGTGCCAACCTCTAAGGGTTGTTGGGAAGAATATATGAGCTTTATATGTATTTTTCTTTATCCTCACCAGAGGACATGCTTATTGATTTTAGAGAGTGGAGGGTGGGGTAGGGGGAGAAAAACATCAATCCATTGCTCCTCACAGTACTCCAACTGGAGACTGAACCCAGGTGTGTGCCCTGGAATTGAACCCTATGACATTTTTGGTTTACAGGACTACGCTCCAACCAACTGTGCCACATCAGCCAGGCTTATGTATTTTATTAAAGAGCTTAGAACATCTCCTAAAACATGATAACAAAAAATGCTCAATAAACAAACTACTACTGAATTTTTCAAAATCAGTGTTGTATCATTTACACCGAATGCAGTGACCTATGGCTGATACTACCCCCAACTTTTTTTCTGGAAAAGGGTACATGGTAACCAGTCCCAATGGATACAGATTACCATGTATACCCAGGGACCTCAATGTCCCAGTGCGCAGGAAGACAACACTTGTGTCTCACAAGAGCTTGGCTCCTGAGAGATGAAACCACTGCAGCTCTGCATGTCATTGGAAATTCCCCTCAGGCTTGCATCCTGAGCGCCACCACCTGTTGCGCTGTTGCAGGCTGTGCCTGTCAGGGGCACAAGAGCTGTACCACGTTTGAGCAGTTGGAGGAGGCTGGCAGACCAGGAAAACCACGTGCTTTACATTCTGCCATCTCAGGCCCCATCCCTTCAGGCATATCTTACCTTTGCATGCCAGCTAGATTCCTGTTTTCTGCTCTCCCTTAACTAGTTGTGAACTTCAGAGGTGATACTTTATGTTTTAGTGACTTAATAATATAGTTACCAGCTATTTGGCATTCACCATGGACCAGGCATCTCATGCCTTGTCAATTTTTTTTTTTTTTTTTAAGATTGAGCTCAAGTGCTGGTTCTGCATTCTCTTTTTAAGATTTTGTTTATTTTTAGAGAGTGGGGAAGGGAGGGACAAAGGGAGAGAAACATCAATGTGTGGTTTGCTCTCCCACGCCCCCAACCGGGTACTTGGCCTGAAACCCAGGCTTGTGCCCCTACTGGGAATTGAACTTCCAACCCTTTAGGCCAGCACTCAACCCCCTGAGGCACACCAGACAGGGCAGGCCTTGTCAAATTTAGGAGGTAGGAACTATTACTCTACTATACAGATGAAGAAACTAAGGCATAGGAACTTTCTATCACTTGCCCAAGACCACACAACTAGAATCTGGTGGCATCAAGATTTAAACTCAGGCCTAATCCTTAAAAAAAATTTTTTTTTTTAATTATTATTTTTTAGACAGATGGGGGAGGAGAAGGAAGGGGAGAGAAACATTGACTGGTTGCCTCTTGTGCACCCCCAACTGGGGAACCTGGCCCATAACCCAGCCATGTGTCCTGACTGGGAATCTAACTGGTGACCTATTGGTTTGCAAGCTGGCACACAATGCACTGAGCCACACCAGCTGGGGCTCAGGTCTAATCCTGTTGATGAAAGAACATCCAGCCTAAGAAGATTAGAAGAGAACAAAACTGAAGACAATTGCTGGGAAGCAAAATCTCAATGGGTTGAGAAAATGCTCCCCAAAATGGCAGTTATGCAGCTTACTTTATTATTATACACTAGAATCAAAGGAGGAAACATAGAGGAGGTTAAATCACATTGAATGGGGAGCAGGAGAAAGCAAGTTGGATAAAAAGTCAAGCATGAGACACTTCTTTTACTCTGGAGGGTCCAGGACAGTTAACATTTATAGCGCATAGTAATGTGTGAGCAACAAGATAACAACATGGCCTCTTGCTCTGGTTCTGGTGGTTGTGCCTTCAAAGGTTCTGGAAAAGATTTCTCTGATATTTCCCAGGTATGTTATCTTAAGATACACAGACATAATACACAACCTCAAAGGTAAAAATTGACCTTTGTCAATCAAGCTATAAGCCTAGAATGTGACTTCCCAACATGACCCGCTTTTAGTTAAGAATTTTATGTTCAGACCACCTGTGTGGTGATTCCTGGTGTCTGAGTTTACAAGGCTTGTCATGTGGCCTCTCCTGAGCCTGTTAGGTACAGCATGTGGCCCGCTGACCCAATTCTGTATTATTTTTAATACAGCTCTGCTATAGCAATCATTCATTATAGTCTGTTTTCAGTTTAATTAGGTGAATAAAACATTTTAAAACTCTCTAGAAACCTATAAGCACCTCAAAACCAATGATACTTTTTATCTATGCAACCTAGAAAACAAAGGCCACCACCTGCTGTGAAACCCAACGAGAAAGAGTAGGTTCTAGAGCAAGGGTAGAGCAGGGACCCCGCCTGAGGTCAGGCCAAGGCTCCTGCTTCTAACACAGATACCACCAGGGTCTAAAATGCAGCCGCAGTGAGTTAACATAATTTAACATCTCTGGGCAAGTGAAAAGCTGCATCAACTGCTGGTGCTGGTGGCTTAATTCCATTATGTGAATGAAATTTCACGTTTCCTGGCTGAGATGCACAGTTAAGTGTGGCAGAGACTACACGTCTCTCCTTCCTTACTAACAGAACACTAATTTCATTTCAGGTGGCAATGTGCCCAGCTAAAAGACTACATTTCCCAGGCTTCCTTGCAGCTAAGTGTGGCTTTAAGTTACTGGCTGGAGCTTCCAGGAAAGACTCTTAAAGGGGGCTAACTTGACTGGAAGGTTATTCTTACCCTACTCTCTTCTCCTTCATGCCTGGAACACAGATATGATTAGATGGAGGTGAAATTGAGGCTACATGTTAAGGCTGTGAAGCAGAAAGATGGGAACATGGGCTCCTGATGGCATGAAATCACCTTACAAACCCTAGGCTGCCTACTCCACACATGCCACTAACTGGTACACACTCACAAAGACAAAGGCTCTCAGCCCAGATTTACTGAACTCTCTCTCAAAGCTCTCACAATTTAACAATTTCCTGTGAAATTCCTCTTTAAGGCTGATTAGCTTCCTTATGTAAAATAACTAAAAGCAACAAGGTCTTGTGCTTCAGAATGAAATCTGTTCAGAAGAGGACAGTGCTAGGAATGATTCGTCTTGAGTGGTGACAAATCACATTTACTTTTAAGAAACATTTTTGCTTTATAGGGAGGATGATACCAAAGTCCATCATTTGAATGGCAGCACTTGCATGGTGGCTGAATGCAGTCTTCCAATGAAGTAAAAACACCAGTCCCAACTGGAAACTGGAAAATCACACAAGCCACACAGTGTAGGAGACCAGTATTAAGAGTATGGTGATGTCAGAAATACACCCTCCCAGAAAATGTAGACAATAGAAAAAGGAAACCATTTTAAAAGACTAGAGCAATAAAGCCCATCACTGTAGAGACAAAAACACCTTAATGATTCTTTAAATTGAAAAACGGTTCAGAGCACTAAATTACTGTATTTTCATTACATTTCTCACTCTGGGATCATCTTGATCTTCACTGAGTAGAGGCCAGGTCTGTGTTGTTTACCACTCTATACCCAGGACCTACAATGCTCAATAAATACCAACAACTCACCTTAACTATTGACTGTCACTGGCCTACCTGGCTCTAACCTTGTCCCCTCTCAACCACCTCTCAGCCCCCTGTAACCAGAGCAGGACTTAAAAATACACAACTTACTGCACTTCTCCCTTCTCTTCCCTTCCATTATGCTCCACCAGTTAAGTCACTGATGGCATCAACCTCACTAGAGTCTTGGCATTTTACCCCTCAGTATCTACCAGTTAGCAGTCCGGGAGGCCAAGGGCCCTTTTTCCTCAGTGCGTGGCACCTAACAAATCCCATTACATCAATGAAGGCGCCACACCACATGTTAAACATTTTTTGCATTTGCCACACACATTTGTTTAAGCTAATGGACTCTACTGTACAAGCCACTATTTAGCAAGGCTCAACTGTGCACTACATTTAAAATATTTGAAATGTTTAAATTAACTGTGCACTACATTTTCTCAAAACACACTGTATTTAATTTTTTTAGGTGACTCAGGACTCAATCACCAATAAATGGATAAAACTGTACTCCTTATGTCCAGTACATGAGACCCGTACCTGCCACATTTAAAAGGGATGGTAGTTCATCAAGTAGGGAGCATCCAGGAGGCTCCGTAAGGAAAGCCAGTTTGCTCACACACATGCAGATTCTAATTCAGTAGGCCCAAGTCAGAGGCCCAACATTCAACACGTCTGACAATGCTGCTGGGACCACCCGGGAGTCCCAGAGAGCCCCCACCGCTGCGGGAGTAAGTGGTGAGACCTTTGGCCTGTCCTGCCAGGCCTCATCTAGGCTAACTGAGCCACTAGCTCTAAATGACGTTGGGTGGGACCCACAATGGTTCCCATAGATAGGAAGCCTAAAATCTCAAATAAGAATGCAATTTTTTTCTAGAAAAATAAGCACAGCTAGATTCTGCCCCGGTACTTGAGCTTGTCATTGAGGAGACAACTCAGCCTCAGTTCCTCCCTGGCAATGCTGAGTGCTGGACACACTCCACCAGCACGCTGGTCAGTGAGGGCCAAGAACCGGCCATCCACCCACAGTGTGGGCATCACAGGACACACTAAGGTAACCAATTACTTCTCTTTGGTAGAAAGTCAAGTTTTTATTCTCTCCAAGAAAGGAGAGGGCATGGTGTCGATATACCAGCATTGGAATGGGGCTTCGAGCTTTTACTGAATTGTAACTGGATAAAAAAGTGGGGGTTTGCTGCTGTGCAGCCCCTGGGCTGTTGGGGCATTGTAACATGGGCCTGCAGTTTGTTCCGGTGTATCAAAGCCTGTGGCTGGAGGGAGTAGTCAGACACCTTCCATTCTTGCTTTCCTGTAACTTCCAGCCCTGGGGACAAGCTTCTAACTCAGCATTGACAAAAACGCATCTTGATGAAGGATTTATTCCACAGCTGACAGGTAGTTTTCCCCACAAGATCGCTGGCTGTGAAGGTAGGTGAGGAGGCCGTGCACAGAGTGTGGAGAGACAGATTAGAATCCTCTCTCCAAACCTCACAGAGACAGGGTTAGGGGTTAGCCCGGCTCTAGATTCCGCTGCCCACTGCTCCCCTAGTCACAAGTCTCGGGAGGCCAAAGGAGAGGGACAAACAGAATGTCCCTGTACAGGCCACCACAATGTTAGGGTGGTCAATGATGTGGGCTGTGAAAGAATTCACCAAGGGAAGAAAGTGTAGTGAATACAGGTTTTATTCACTCTCCAAAGGAGAGGGGCATGGTGTGGAGAGAGACACCAGCATGAACCACTTACTTAGGAACTGGAGACTGAGCCCAGCCATCTCCTCTCCTCATACTGCTAGTGGCACAGGAGGAGATGGTGACAAAAGACATTTGCTTTTATATGCAGACCCTTGACAAAGGCATTCAGCAACATTCTCTGCTCATAGTTGGCACTTTTATTCTCCCTCCCTCATACCTATCACATTTATACAAACTGGTTCCATGAAATCTTTTAAATGTCCACTTGTTTAATTTTGAAAAATATACACAGGAGAAGCCATGTATTTGACATAAGAATATACTCATTAACAAAGTATTTATCATAGTTCCCAAAACTCTATTATATCAGTCTGAAATTTATAAATTAAATATACCAAAACGTTTTAAGTTAAAATAAAATCCCTGCAACTACTATATATGCTACTTTCCAAAAATCAAATGAACAGAGAATATATGGTTTGTGTTAAATAAGGTTTATTGTTAGCTTTATTGCCTATTGTCTATAATATGCAACTTTATTGTGCCTTTGCAAACAGGATACATTGCTTAAAAAACTGATCAAAATTTTCCATACATATAGCTCTATATAATAGATTACAGTGCAACACTATTCTTGTTACATAATTATAGAAATACTATAGAACCCAAGAGCACAGGGTAAGCAAAAGAAATACAATCCTGAGCCATCTGAACAAGATGGATGAATCCTTTTAGTGTAGGTTTAGAGAACAGAGGGGGAAAGAACATGCATACTGCAGTCATGAGCAAAGTACATTACCTGTTCCTTGCTGGCCACAGGTGAGGGTAATGGCAAACTTCAGAGACATGCACACTCACTCACACTCCCACTTTTTCCTCCTGCTTCCCTCCCATCTCCAGTACATCCATGCCCACCCCTTCCCAAAAGAAAAGATCAGGCACTAAATCCTAGTGAACTGCACATCTGCGTTGTTGCAGAATGTTAAATGAATGCTAACATAAAAGTGTAGGTCCTCACCCATAACATGAAACAAAGCATGTGCTATAAGTCAATTCCAGCTGCTTTTGCCTCTACAGAGTAAATGAAGCATATGCTTACTACAGTTTAAAACTGTAGAGGGAAATGTCTTGAAAACATAATGTTGTTTTCTTTCCCTATGTCTTAAGTAAAATCAACAGTGGAAAACACACTAAAACTAGATGCCTCATCTGCTATTAAAATAATTTGTCATTTTATTTTTGGTTTCTAATCAATTATAGTTCAATAAACAGTCCATGAAGTTTGTACCTGCTTATGGTAAACGTTACTGCACCACATAAAACTTGCCACAGCAGGGCAGACAGTATGTTAGTCCTTGTTAACATTCCCTCCAGGCCATAGTGTTCTAGTGTTAGTGAAGATAATGCACGTCAAGTTAAGTAATGAAAGGCATTTGGTTTATATCTTCACCTTGCACAGCCTAGTAACGAATTCAACCAAATCATGCCTCCATGCCTTCCCTGAAAATAACCTGAGTCTTCTGACTAAGCAGACTGACCAGCATGACGGGTCCACGTAATCAGAGGTTGAGCCGGAAACCCAGAGGGCTATTGTCTTACCAGCAGCTTCTCTTAGGTGGATGACCAAGAGGTCTTGGTTTCTGCAGTATCTACTATCCCAAAGGCTGACATCACTGAGTTGGAAATAACTCACAGCATACAGAATACTGAACGTAAACTGTATAACCTGCGGGACTACCTGGAGACAAAAAAAGGATCCTCATTCCCCACATAATCTGGTGTGGGTTTTAGTGTCTCTGTATACACAGCTGCTACAGAAAAATCAAAACAAAAGGTTTACTTTCTAACTTGCTTATTTTCAATTAAATGCTCATACACTCATAAAATACACACCCTATGAATATGAGGTGGCTCTTTTCTTCAAAGTTTTAAAATCAAGAGGCACCAATACCCGTTCATTTATGTATTAGAAGTCTCACATAATCACCACTAAAACAACAGAAACAACACCTGTGATGATTACACCACAGAGAAAAAAAGATTGAAAGATGACTTCAGTCACTGCACTTCACTTTATACTTGAAAGCACAGATGCTCTGGCTAAACTGGAATCTAAGGATCTAATAAGGTTTTACTGGTTTAACCTGGTCCAGGACTGACACATGGAAGCGGTTCCTAAAGAGATTTAAGAAACCACTCTGAACTTCGGTTTTCAATGCATATTATTTTAAGTAGTCTGACTGTAAAAAACCTTGGTTCCATCATGCCCTTTTGCAAGTGGAACACCGACACCGAGTGTGACGACGAGCATCCTCCCACGCTGCGGACACCACAGCCCATGGTCCTGACACCCCTGCTGAAGGTGTTTCTAGAGCAAGGACAGCGTAATTGCATTTCAGCATCTTTGGTTAATGTCTGGCCTCTTCAAATCCACCTCTTCCTCACATTTAGTCACCAATGAATTTTAAGTCCATGCATTTAAAGGTCACAAGACATAATTTTCACGTTAAATTGTCCCATCAAGAGTTTCAAATTTTTGGCCCTAACCCTGGCCAGTAGGACTACAGGACCGTGCACAGGACAGTGTCAACAGGACTCCCAACACTGGGAGAGGAGCAAAGCAGAGCTCTAGTTTTTGTCCTGGAAAGTGGCCCTAGACAACCATGAGTCTCTGGCTGCCAAAAATATTTACCACCAGCCTATAGTGCAATGTTTGTATCATTTAAAGCCTATGTGAAACCTAAAGGCTGTGTAGGTGTTTCAGGTGGTAGGTGATAATAAGTCATGAACAAAGCTAAGTCTGGTCTAACAAGAAAAAGGTTAAAAAAAAAAAAAGACACCCTGGATTTTAATTCAAAGAAAAAAAATATAATACACCAACTTTACATTCTCAACAGAATTCTCTACTTTTTCTTTTGGAGTCCAGGGAGCTTCTTTCTGCTTTCTTCCTTCACTACTTTAGTGGAGAGGGGGTTGTAACAGGAAAGCAGAAACATGGGGCAAGAGTCGCTGTGGGGCTAAGAGGTCAAACAAAGCAAGCACTCTGAGCTGGCTGATACTGATTCCTGGCTCACCTACACAGAACACAGCAACCCTCAACCTAAGCCTGGCCGCACACATCCGTTGAACAGGGCGTTCTGCAGTGCCCTCTACTTTACAAACAAAACCCAACTCTCCCAGGTGAGCACTTGAGGATAAACGGTTCAGATGGTTACACGCTGCAAGTGCCGCTACTTTCCAATGAACTTAGCACCAAACCTGTTCTCGTCCTCCCCGCTAAACCAAGTCAATCTGTAGTTTAAAATGTGAATTGCCACAGTGCTCTTTGTTTCTGTTTCTTCTTTTTTCATTTTCTCATGAAAGTTTTCCTATATTGATGCTCAGTTCCATGTCAGATGAAATAAAGTTGCAAAGTATTTGGTGATTTCCATATAACATTCTTCTTATAATGACGTAACTTAAGGGGTTTAAGTCGAAATTATGTCCACAAGTCTTTTCTATGTAGTTCTTCATACAGAGAAAGACTCTTACACATGGCTATTTCTGGATAGTGCATTACATGAAGATACCTCACAAGAGAAAAGATCATTGTGTATCCGTAAGAATAATATAGAGATTCACAGTCAATGAGATGATACACGCTGCAGGAGAGGCATTGAACAGCATACTATTCAAATACAGAAACAGTAATAAACATATTCTGCACTACAGAAACTTTGCTAGATTCTAACTTCAGGATTAAAGTAATGACTGATTACTGCATTTTGGAACTGGAACATGCTCCTTCCCTTCCAGATGCACAATGTTCGATGCTGGTGCACATCCACACACACAAAACACCATGATCTGCAATGATATACAAATGCAACAGACAGCCAAGTCCTAAAGGCAAATTTCAGAGAACAGGGCTACTAAGACCAAAAAGGGCAAATATCAACTTAAGAACACTTCTAACTTCAGAATTTCATTTTATTGAACACACTTTTAAAATAAGCACCTCTTGGTAATAAAAGCAAAGAAACAACAGTGCTCCGTCTACTCTGTTCTAGCAGAAGACTTCTCACACCAACCTGCTAAATTCATGATGGAATTTTAAAAATAGGCAGCCAGGCTACCAGCAGAGCTCAAATGCAGGTCCGCTGACTTTTCAGTGAGAACCAGAACAGAGAAAAAGATCAAATAGCAAACTCAGAATCTATCACAGCTTTCTTCTTTAAGCACAAAAAAAAAAAAAGCACAAATTAGTTTTATAACCACAATTCAATTTTTCAAACTTTTTCTGAAGAATTTTCATTTAATTATGTACACATAACAGGAAATATACCTTGTTCAAAAACATTCTCAAAGCTTACAATTATCAAGAAAATGACAAAAGTAAAAGCAGGAGAAATACTAATCACATGGTGGGGAGGTCAATTTCCATTTCTGCTCTTAAAAAGTAAAAAAATTACCATATAATTAAGTACAAAACCTGCATTGAATGACAACTGCTGGTGTATTTACTTGATCAGAAATGAAGACCAAGAGTATAATAGAGCCCTATGACCATATTTATCTGGAACACTCCCTCAGCGTGTGTACGACCGTACTGGCAACGTCTCTGGAGCATTAGCTTATAGAAACACGGGAGTCCTTGGTTAGCTGCATAAAATGGAACATTCTCTTCTGAAATGCACCCACAATTCAGTTTCACTTACAAATTGCAAACTAAAATTATTTCTTCAGAAAAATATCTGTTTGGCATCTCCTGGACTTTGTTCCATTGGACAATATGGACATTTTAATCTAAAGACAAGGAAAAAAGAACAGTCACGGAATAGTATCAGTACTGAGCACCCAATTTCATGCAGTTATAAAATATCTTTAACAATTATACACACACAGACTCACACACACACACAATGTGTATTTTGAGGATGAACTGTGCTTTTCCTTAATATGACAGCCATGCTTTGAAGGGTCACAAATGAAAACCACCCTAAGCTAGACCCTAAACTGAACGGTCCTTCCTTCAGTGGAAAACAGTAAAAATCATTTTATAAACAAAACAAACACAAGTGTTCTGAAAACTGCTTTGGAGTTTTCAGAAGTCAATTCTTCTTAGCCAAGGTTTAGGTTGCACCTGTCTTCAAATGAGTTTCAAATCTACTGGTTGCACAATCCACTCAAGTGCTGCAAATCTGATGTCAGCTGCTAAGCTTACAAGAGCGTGTAGCCCACCAAGAGTAGCTAGCATGCCTTGTGGCGGGGCACAGAGAACCAGCATGGCTGCATGGCCTAGGAAGAGCGCAAACACCTTTGTTACATGCCTAGAGCTCCTCTTAAAGGGAAGGCTTTACCATCTTGGTCTAAAATGGACACCAGTGTACAATTTTCTAGCTGCCTAAGCTAGAAATAGGCTTTTGAGAATTTATTTTTGGAAGTTACACTCTAATGTATAAAAATTATATACATGTATCTCCTTTGAATCAGCAATTTCAATTATAAATATACACACCCTTTGAATCAGCAATACCACATATAGATAACTAACCTTATGGTGATGAAAGTTAAATGCGCACCAATTAGGGACTTGTTTAATAATTATTATTTCCACATAGAATAATCTGCAGCTTTAAAAAGAGAATGAGGGCTCTTTCTGTAGCATGTAAAAGATCTTCAAGATATATCACTAAGTGACAGAGTCTACATACATACTACCATTTGTGTACAAAAGGCAGGGGTGGGTGGGGGCGTTGACATTGTGTTATCTACACAAAAGAATTAAAGATCATGCTTATACATCTCATCACCAAGTTCATAAACAAATGTTAAAAATTGACCCCAAAAAAGCAGGTATCACCTATTATGCTAAATAGTTATGAAGTCTATCTCTAAATTCTAGTGACATTTATTCTCATTACTTTCTTATCCAAAAAGAAAATTTTTTGCTAACATTTAAAAAGACACTTACTTGCTACCATTAAACATTTTGTTCAGGGCATCTCTTGATATAATATGACCGCAGACCAATTTCATGGGTGGATTGTTATCTGTTGTTTGCTGACGAAGAATGGGACAGGCAAATATAGAGTGATACCAGCACTTTTTACCAAGGTCCACTTCAATCTGTTAAGTAAGAAAATAAAAAGGCTCAAGTTATATTTTAGAACACCTTCACGTGGGTGTGCACTGTGCAGCGAAGGACACTGCTCAAATCTACTCATCTGAATGCACCTTTTTACACCACTCTTCAAACTCAAAAGGGACAGACAGTCTTAGGGATTCAAGTATTATTTCATAATTCTAAATTAACCTTCAAATTTTTCTTTTTTTTAGAGAATTTTTATGAGTTTATCTGAGCCAAACTGATGACCAACTGCAGGAAAACAAAATCTCTGAGAAAATGCTCCCTTTCAAAATTATTTATAACACTACTTTCAAACAAATTCTGATGTCTGAGAGTTAGAGTCAAAGGCAAATCAATGCCCTTGAAGTCAAACACTCTTGAAAATTCATCAGATATACCTAACAGTAAAACCCATCAGAAATCCTGACTGTTTTGCAGCCCACTTAGCTAGGGGATAAAATTCAGTGTATTAATTCCTTCAAAATCAAACTAAACATGGTTTCCTTCTCTGTGAGCTTCAGATCTAAGTTTCCCATGTTTTGCATATAATGGTCCAGGGAAATTGCCTGAAGTAAGGCCTTCAGGCTCAAGTTCAGTAGGTCTTTTCACTATCATTGTCCATGGCACTTGTACCAATTATTTCTCTTTGCAGTGAACAGAACAAACAAAAGCTATCAAATCACCTAATACATTGGCTGGCATATGGCATGGGCTCCACAAATGCCAATTTTGTTTTCTCTCCTAAATCTACAATGGCTATCAATATAAAAGTCTTTCAAGAAAGATGACAAAGTATAACAGAAAAATCCTGAGAAAAATATGGCCAGGTCATCACCTCCAAGTGTTTTATTAGCCTGACACATAGGCTTTAGGTGAATCCAGATTTCAGTGTGCTCCGTCCTAGTGCACAAATGTCAGAGATGCTCACATGCCTGGGAAACTGCCAGTCTTGCAGGCACTTGCCTCAGGAAAGCAAGCAAGGGCTCAAGTTCTCTTCTCTTGCTCAAATGAGCAGCAGTCAAGCAGGGGTGCTGCTGGTGTCCTGACCACACTCAGGACTGGGGGTGCACCTGTGCTTTGAATCAAACCAGATCTGTGAGGAGAAGCTGGGACAACCAACCAACAGTTACCAGCTGGAGGAATAAGGTAACTGCAGTTAAACCTGTGCACAAGTGTGGCAGGAAAGAAGCAAAAAGCCATTATGGTCTGTGATAACAACCATGCAGACACAAGTCCCGTGAAAAGTTGTAGTGCCTATTAACTATCAGAGGTCTGGTAGAGGGAAATATAACTACGACGACATCTGTCACTCCATGTAGACAAAACTTGAATACCTACTATGTATCCATATTATTCTAAATATATCTATGTTATCTCTAGCCTTTAATAATCCCAAAAGAGAAGGATGGTCTTTATTTTAGAGACGAACAAACTACTTAGAGAAGTTAGGAGCTGGCAAGTCACTGGAACTGATGTTTAAAACCATGGCCTGTTCCACAAAAGCAGGGGACACCTGGCACCAGAAGTACATGTTGTACGCTACAGGATATCCTACGCTCCTGACTTCAGATGTTTCCTTCATTAGCTGTCATTGCCGCTCTAAGTTAACATTTTAAGAAAACCCCTCCAGTGCCTCAGAAATGTTCTTGGCTCCCATTTCTATTATTTAATCATGTGACCATATACGTAAAAGAATCCCTGTCAAATGGCTACAGTAATGTCTCCCAGTTAAAGGTAAGAGTGGCATTTTAAATCCTTAACGTTCATATTTTTCTTTTTTTTTTTAAATTTTATTGTTGTTGTATTACATCCATCCCCTTTTTGCTCCCCTCTGTCCCCCTCCCCACCCACCCATTCCCCCCAAAGTCAATCCCACCTGTTGTCCATGTCCATGGTTCCTTTATACTAGGTTCTTGTCTAAGCTGCTCCCCTTCCTTGCCTCTGCCTCCCCCCTCCCCAATAACCAATAGAAAATGGAACTCACAGGTAATTCATCTTTTTGGTTCCAAACTCCAGTGCACTGCCTCTGTTCAATGACAGCTTTAATATTAATTAAAGCTGGCAGTGCCACGCAACCTGCTGAGAAACTGGGAGAACAGAAGAGGAAATGTCAATGTCAGGGCAGTGTCAGACAGCTTGGTCCTAGCAATGTCAGTTCTTTCAGATTCTGTGCAGACAGCTATGGCCATTGGACAGGGCAGAGCCCTCTGTTCTGATATATTGGCATATGTGTGCATGCGCACCCACACACACAGGTTTTAAGTTATAAAGAACCACCAGATTTATGGGCTCTACCTATCAGTCATTAATGACATTCTGAAACATGTTCTTGCACAGTTCCTCCTAGACCCAGATCACCCCTATTCAAGGCACAAGTACAGATCTGTAAGTACTGGCAGTCAATTCTCAGTGGAGTCTCTCTTTGGGACTGTCTACTTGACTAAGGTCACAGCTGATGAATGTCACATGGATACAAGAGCCTAAACCTGCTGTCCCAATATAGGTGGGCCCACCATAGCTACAGAGGTCCTCAGGGATGGGCTAAGGCCTTTGGTTAGTCTGCATTCACATTTCAACTTTCCCTTTCCCTCATCTGGCTGCTTTCATTCCCACCGCAGAGGCTGATCTCAGTAAACCTCTTCCAGCCACTCTCCATCCATTTCAGAGTCTGTTCCCAGACACCCTGACCTGCAGCCCAGCCCTGTATTGTAGTTAATTGCATGAGTGTCTCCTGCACTGAGATGGAGCACCCTATGGAATGCAGACTGTACCCCACACACTGCCTGGCACATAGCAGGGATTAAAACCACTGGAGAAATTAACTGAAAAGAAGAGCAAAGAAGTAAAACAGGTTCTTAAAAACATTTTGGTTTCAGGTCCCCTTTACATGCTTAAATATTAAGGATATCAAAGAGCATTCATTTTTATTAATTATATCATTTATTGTACTAGAAATTAAAACCAAGAAATTGTAAAAATATTAATTCACTTAAAAATAATAAACTATTACATGTTATAAATAATATTCTTAGTCAAAACCCCGTATTTCCAAGCCAAAAGTAAATTTGTGATAAGACCAGTACTGCTTTACTTTTTTACAAACCTATTTAATGACTGGCTTAATAGAAGACAACTCAATTCTTAAATCATCCTCTGCATTCAATCTACTGCAATGTGTCCTTTAGGTTGAAGTAAATGACCTAGCCTCATATAGATCTATAGTAATAATCTGTAGACTTTTTCAGATAGTTGTAGATATTCTCTTTTGGTACCAAATTACTTTGTTTGAGGGAAGGGTACAAATGAAACAATGTTAAGTAGGTGATTTGGTACAAACTATAGGAGAGGTAAAGGTTAACTCCAACATGCACCGGACTGCTTTGGTGACCAGGGAAGTCACTCCCATGGTTGTGGGAAGACAGGGTAAGGCTGAGCTCTTATCACTGTCTCCCAGGGTGTGCTTGTCAAAGAGACACTCTGCCATGACAAATTCAGGGCCCTCCTCTACCCAGGTTGGTTACAAGGTCACCCAACTCTTAGATGACTTTCACCTGCTCATCCAGGCAGTGAGTCTCAATGAAGTCACAGAAATGAGGATCATTTCTGCCAGTGGCCAGTTTGTGCAAGTCCAGTAGAGGCTGACCCACACTTTTTTCCATGTGTAATGCACACTCCATTGCATTTAGCACATTCTCCCAGCCATCCCAGTCTGATTCCTTAATATTCTGAAGGCCACCTTGTTGGTTCTGCAGCTTCATCAGTTTCTAAGCATGTTCCCTCAACTCATGAGACTAATGAAGAAAATATTTGACAAAGTTCTTCAAAGCCACATTGTTGCAGTCAAAGTAGTAAGACATGAACAGGTAAACGTAGGAAGCATATAGAGCTCTAGGTTGATCTGGTGATTGATGTCAGCCTTTGAGTCCTGGTGGTAGTTCTGGCACACCTGCAAGGTGGACATGGTCATCATGATGGGCAGCTGAGGACAGGCGGCTTAGTGACGCTGGAGCGGTGTAGCGGCCTTGGGGTGGTCAGAGCACACTATGAGGAAGTGGCAGAAGGACGGATCTGAGTGGCCCTGTTTGTTCAAGTACTGTTGAAGCAGGAAACCATGGCAACTCTCTACGAAGTCTGTCAGTATTCTTCTTTGAGGCCACGCCAAAACTAAACAAGGAGTAGTTTCCTAAAAGTTAGTTGTACTACCCTGGCTGGTGTGGCTCAGTGAATTGTATGCTGGCCTGCAAACTGAAAGGTCACCGGTTCAATTCCCAGCCAGGGCACATGCCTGGGTTGCAGCCAGGTCCCCATTTAGGGGAGTGTGAGAGGCAACCTATTGATGTATCTCTCACACATTGATGTTTCTCTCCTTCTCTTTCTCCCTCCCTTCCTTTCTCAATAAAATAAAATAAAATAATAAATCTTTTAAAAAGTTAGTTGTTCCATGATATCCGAATCTTTACCACTGAATTCATTATAATATGCTACATTCAAATCCAATGGTCTATCTTGTACTTTGAATGAATCTTTTACTCAATGCATGACTTTGCAAGATCATACTGAATTAAGGCCTTCAAAGTATTAACATAACTAATCATACACTACCAAAAAAAAAATTAATTCATTAACTTCACCACAAAACTCATCAGAAAAGTCCTGATGGAAAGCTGTCAAACTCATAGTGGCAGTACACGTTTTCCAAAATGTCTATTTCAGCTCAAAATCTTGAACTTTATCATTATGGCAAAAGATACGGTCAGTTACTTTCCTTGATATGACAGGCTCACTTTGTTCATTCAAAAAAAAAGTCTGCTAAACACCTAAGTATGAGTAACTGCAGTTTGTCCTTTAGTGATTCTTTCAAGTAACAACTGTGTTTTTGAGATGATAATCACATTTTTGGCATGACGCTAAGTGTTTTATGTGGACTTCCCGTCTGTCACACAAAATATTAAAAAGATGTGTATTCAAAGGTCAGTATTTAATAAAACTAATCATTTTAATGTTTTACCAAGAAAATTCTTAAGTAAAACCAGGATGTCTTCAGCTGCAAGTGTGTGGTGGTAAGGAAAAGAGTGGGTTTTGAGATCACTGCTTTAATCTGTGCTGAGGTTCAAGCAATGTCACTCACCATTGTTTGAACCATCTGTGCAAATCTAAACCTAGCAGAAAAGGCTCAGAGACCCCCAGGGGTACGCAGATTACACTTTGAGTATCACTGCTCTCAACTGTTACTGTCAATTGTGTCAAACTGTTGAAATACCAACTGCACTCTTCTTCAGAAAGACAAACAATCTCTGGGCTTTAAACATCAAGAACTAGGCAACAAATTAAGAACTAACCAACATAATGCATATTTCGGTAACAGGGCTGATTTCCTTACCTGACACTGAGAGGGGATTCCACAGAGAGCCCCAGGAGGGCACAGGCATCCCGTGTAAAGATGTCACAAATGTCAGCCCACTGGTTTGCATCAAGCAGATGAACATATGGTGAGTTCTCGATCCCTTGTCTCAGGTATACGAGGCTTCCCATCAAAACCTGAATGTCTAAACACAAAAGCAACAGTAACTTAAGAGGCGTGAATGGTTATATCTGAAATAGACTTGGCTTGCAGGTAACAGGGTGAGAAAGGTAAGAATCCCTGCAGCTGACATAGTCAAAAGTAATTTATTCACAACGCCTTTTAGAATTCTGGTCTTTAAGCTTGGTTTTTCCCTTCACCTTAAAGAAATAGTATAGAGAAAAGAAGAAAAATATAAAGCACTAAATATTGAGCTTGCAGTTATTTGATTATTATAAATAGCATAGTATAATTACCATGATCTTAAAGAGTAATCATTAAGCTATAAAAGGGGCCATCACATATATCTGACTGTAGAACTACCCACTACTCCTATGGTGACACCCTGGTGTGCCCTGAACAACTTTGTTGTGGCAGCAGCAGCAGCATGAGGGCCAAAGAAGGAGGGAGCAAGTGCACACTTCACTTTCTCATGCCTCTTCTTGATTTAATATGAAATCCTCCCAAAATGTAATGTCTCTGACTTTTATTTAAAGGGAAAAGCAACTAGTTATTTCAGGGAACTCTTCTCCCCACTCAGCTTCAGTTTTTCAACATCAATAACTCAATATAGCCCCATACAAAGTATCCATGATAAACATACCTTACTGACATAGTTATCAGTAACAAAAACATTTCCAATTTTTACAAGAGAAAACTGAGAATCAAGAGAACTTATGACTTTTCCAGACACAAAGGTAGGCAGCATTGAGGCTCAGATGCAAGGATCCTGAAAGCTCCCCCAATGCCTTTTGGAACTTACCTGCTTTAAATGAACATAAATCTATGAGGGCTCTCTGGGCAACCTTTATTCTTGAAAGAGACTATTTGGTCTTGTAGGTCCCCAGGTGAAAATTTGACAAATGTGTTGAAAACAAAGTATGCTGTATTGTGTGCACAACTTCTTGGCTAATATTTCAGTTCACTAGATTTTAAACCCCTTCAGAGCCATTATGATCTGGAAGTATACGCTTTATTGCTTCTAAATACTTGAATTCCAATTTTGGAGCTTGTCAATCTACTCAGACTCATAAATGGGATTAATGTGATTTACTCTGCTTCATGACAATATTGTTTAGTATTTGCTAGGCTGCATTTGACCTGACTTTTCATTTATGAGTCTTTAATATTTTATGTTTGTTCTAAAGCCAGTCACAGTCTTTTCTGTGATTATCATCTACAATTGTTTTCATTTATTACCAAGTACATATTTGACCTACTTAAGATATGCTTCAATTCCAGTGGTGGCTTGAGGTCTGTTGCAAAGACTAAAAACATGTGACTCAGTCTACTGGTCAAGATGTTAGCAGAGGTAAACATGGCTCACCTTCTCACACAACCACATCCAAATTACAACTAAATGTAGAACCACCATCACCCCAAACCATCGTAAGTCTAGTTGAACGGAAGTCTGGCAACTATGGAATTAAAGAAACCACATCCATCCATACTAGAAGGAGGGGTAGAGATGCAGAACAGGCTGGTCCCTCACTCACATGTGGTGGGTAAGAATTCAGAAGGGTTAGAGCACCAGGGAGATAAGTCCCCACTACTCCTGCCTGCAAACACCCACAGCGATTGAGTCAAAAGAAACCACTGGAGTCCCAAGCAGTCACTCTTAAAAATCCCCCACACAAACTTACCTACTCAGATTTACTCCCTCTAAACTACACCACCAGGATAGAGCTTGAAAGGTACCAATGGCACACGGGAAGAAACTGCAGTGTCTGGCATCAAGGCGTACAGAGGCCATTGTTCCTTTTCTAAACCCTCCCCAACAAAGCCAGCAAGTTGGTGCCATATCTGAGACTCCATCAACCTGGCTAACACGGTTTGACCAGCCTCATATCCCCATAGACTCAACTCTACCCAACTTACAGGCCCACCTAAGCTGCTTTTCCACATGAATGGTTGGTGGTTCACAACATCCTAAATCCTCTCAAATGAGCATCAGCTGGCCTCAGTGAGCTCCCAGCCTCCATACCTCTTGCTAAGTGGTCCAGGCCCACCACTAGCAGCAACCAGCCTAGATTCACAGCTTAGCCTCATCTGAGAATCTCCAAGCCCATTACAAGTAGCAGCCATCTCAGAATGCTTTATAGCTCATGCAGGGTAGCCCAGGCAGAACACAGATAGGTAGTTACAGATTAACCATGGGTATGTATAGTATAGTATAGTATAGGAAATGGGGTAGCCAAAGAACTTGTATGCATGACCCATAGACACGAACAATGTTGTGGGGATTGCCTGAGGAAGTGTAGGACAGCAGGGTGGAGGGGGAAACTGTAATAGCATAATCAATATAATATAATTTAAAATAAAATACATTAAAAACATGTGACTCAAGACTTACCTTTTTGATGATTTAGGGCAAATGGCTGAAAATTTTTAGCATATTGCAATGCCTCTCGCTGATTTGTAGTTCCACCCATCAGCAAGCTAATAAAATATAGTCTATGTAGCTTAAATTCCAAGGAGCTATTCTGGGCTATAAGCATTTCTCTGTTTGATACTGCCCACCTAAAGAAAAAGAAAAATAACAAAAAACAAATAATTAATAGCCTAGGTAAGGTGTGTTACCTAGGAAACCAGTGGGAAAAAAAGTGCTTGGTCTGCCATCTTGTGGAAGTCAGTGGTACATCAAGCCCTAGGCTTAGAATCTTTTTGTATAAAAGTAAATATAACAATGAAAAGTAAAGAGGTTTTCAGCCAGTGGGAAAAAAAAAAAGAAATAGTGTTATATGACAATTACCTATTTAGTACGTTTTTACACTAAGGCAGGATGGACTCTGATGAGTTACATGACAGACTGGAAGTTGTGCAAGGCCACACTTTGAGATTCACTACTCAATTGCCTAGATCCACTACTTTCTTTCCGGTTATAAACTGTCATGTTTATAAATGAATCACAAGATTCTGAAAGAGAACCATCAATCTTTACACTTTTGTCAGATGCAAGACTTTGTGCTACTCACTTGGGAATTAAAAATAGTAAACATAGTATTTACTCTTAAGCTGCTTTCAGTCTGATCAGGCAGATAAAGCCACATAAACATCATACAGTTTATCATACTAAACTGTGCCAAAAAGACAGGTACAAACATAGGACTAATAAGAAAAAAATATTAATGATCCAAACTACAGTGACTCAGGATACCACAGTACAAACAGTTGGAATAACCAACCTTGAGCTGGAACCACCAGTTCAGGTTAGCAGAAAAGTATACCAGCCAAGAAGTTCAATTTGCGATCAAGTGTTAAGAAGCATTACTTTGACATTTTTTAACATATCAAGATGTAGAAGCCACCAGTATCATATTCTTCTTTAACTTAACCTTTACTTGGACAACTATTCCCCACCTAACCCAATCTCCCAAGAACCACTAGAATCTGAACTGGATATGAATATATAGGGTGCACTTGCTCAAGTGGCAATAATGTTGTATCTCCTTATTTCACGTGCTTATTAATTTTGAAAAACTATGTTTCTAAGGTTATGATTTAACAGCACTGTTTCAGTTATGAAGTATTAAATTCTGAGAGCAACCAGCATGTCGAAGGAATATGATGTTAGAGGAACCAGAATTTCTGGACTGTGTACAGGGTGAACTGCTAGGGAAATCGTAGACTTCAATAACATCCCTTTACACACAGTTTACAACTGAAAGAAGGTGCATGATGCTGATCCTGATGTTGCCACACCAAGGAAAACGCACAAGGTACACAAGGATTGCACAAGTACAGAGAGTGTACATGGAATCCAGGAGATCATCAGTGAAGATCCAGGATGTTTACCTTGATATTTTGGGAGAAGCAGTTGTACCATGCATGGATGAAGCAAGTTGCAAAAGGACATCATTTTACCTTCCAACAAGATGGTGCACCAGCACAGAATTCACAGCACCAAAAAGGTGCGAGAATTTCTCAGTGTCAACGTGCCTGAATTCTGATCAAAGGAAATTTGGCCCCCTAGTTCACCAGATGCAAATCCTTTAGATTATTACATATGTAGTGTTTGTGAGAGAGAAGCTAATAAACAACCTCATTCCAATAAAGAGGCTGTTAAAGCTAAGACTGAAAACATGATGTCCATGGATAAAAGTTCATTAAACCATGCTCAAGATTCTGAAGTTGAAATAGAGTCTATTGTTGCAGCAAATGAAGACTTTAAAAATGACTATGTTTATGTATTTACATATAAGAATAAATTTATTTCAAAATATACTTTTGTGGTATGTTTTACTAAAATTTTGCCAATTGATCCTGAGCACCGTGTACACTCTGAGACAATCGTAAGAGTAAAATGCTTTGTTATTCATAATAAATCAGTTGACAGAGATTAGACTTCACAGGGCCACACTTTCACTGGATCTTACTCTTCTCCAAAAGGGCAGGGCTGTTGGTGCACATGAACATTCACCAACTTATTTGCTGCACCCACATCTTAATAAGAGTCAAATCATGAAGCTTCTCTGACCTTAAAATCTAAGTGGATTTTAAAAAATATTAATTACATGGACCTTGGAAAGATATACTCAAATTTCAGTAAGCCTTAGATCCTTACCTGGCAGTAAGATGAGTGCAATGGAGTTTGTGACACCAAGCCTGATAAATTGTGCTGATACAATAAGATACTTGTAGCAGCTATCTTTTGTGAATGCCCAACATCAACCTTCAGTGCCAAAAGTACTGTGCTTTTGTCTAGTCTGTGAGGCACCTTCCTGACTTCCAGGTCCAAGAAGTGCATTTAAATCAGGTCATTTGCCTCAAGTTTATCCTATCCCTTCTCATTCAGAAAAGCATGAGTATGTTTTCCTACTAACAAGTAAACGAGGCAATATGCTTTTGTTTGTTTGTTTCTGATATGAGGCATAAGTGCAAAAGTTTCTAGAGTCAAATAAAGTGTAACTACAAATTTTAATAAATAGTGAGAAGCCAACCAAAAAAGAGCAAAGCCCATATAGGCAATTCACAAAAAAGAAAGTATTTCGTTTCCACAGGCTAATGCTAATGATATGTTAAGGGATGGGGGGAAATGGTGTGATACGTAGAAAAAGAGTAATTCTAGTTACCAGAATTTTTAACATTAATGACTCCCTAAAAGTTGGATTTCATACATTATTTACCAGCCACTACAGCAACAGTGGCTAAATCAGAACAGAACACTAACTATTGGAGCAGCACCAAGGGACTAAAAACAACCATGAGGATGCACCAATGAATAGAAGCTAACAGTATTCCAGATGACAATGATTTTTAAAAGTCTATGTTGTTCTACATCTTCTGTAGTAAACATATATTACTCATATCATAAAAGGTAATACATTAAGCTAATGCAAAAGTACATAAAATCTCTCAGCTTCCACTTTCATCAAATAGATAACAAAGTAATTGCAAATTACATTTCCTACAAGTGATTCAAACTATGAATTATGAATTCAAGTTTTTCAAGCTACAAATATAAGTGCCCAATTTTTAACTTGGAGATATTTCTTTAGACAATATAATTCCTAATTACTTGAATTTATTTTTATGTATTTTCAAATTCAGTTATAAACAAGGCTACAAAATAATCAGAAAAAACTAGCATTGTTAATTCCTGCCCCCCAAATTTTTTAGAAAAGTAAATTGATTACAAAAATGAGCTGAGGGAATGCAGGAGAATGCAAAACCCAAAAACACAGAATAAAAGTTTTCACATGTTTCTTAAAGTTTTCCTTCTTGTCATTCTATTCTGAAATAATGTATTATATTCATTCAACTTTCAAATATTACATTAAGCCTAAATCTTAGAAGGCAAAGGATTCAGAATAACTATTCATAAGCTTCTCTCTCCCTGGCAAATTATCATTTTCTAAACTAAGAACGATATACCCTCCAAATACATAAGCCCTAAGGTGAAATCCTTGCCTGATAGGACCATTTCGGTCTCACACCTCCAGGGCTATACTTAGGCAACCATGTTTATATTTTCTTGATCCCCTAGTTCCTTTGCCACAAAAAGCTGGTCAGCTAAGCATAGGTTTTAAAGTCACTCTGTTGATTCCTAATAAAAAGATTTATATATCTTTATCTCCTTTATGACCACTTCATGACCCTACATCTTCCATTGTATAAGTTCCTGATGAGGTTGCATTCCTTGACAATCATAACATCTACCATAACTAATCTTTGAAATCTGGGTACAAATTTTACAGCAGCAATCTAATCCACCCTAGCAACTTCCCCAGACAACTTAACATTGCTGAATTCATGATGATTTCTGAGATGATGACACCATCTTTTATTGGCAGTAAAGTCCTTCAATCTCCTTGTAATTACTGTTTTCTTTAAAATACCTAAGTCTGCCCAGAAACTATCCATCCATAGACACACACTGAAAATAAAAGAAACATTGTACACAGAATGATGATACATCAGTCTGTTCAAAGTAGGCACCTTGGGACCTCACACAGTTCTCCCAATTGCCATCAGCTATCTCACTGTATTTTCCTGAAACTTGATGATGGTCTGAAATCTCTTCCCTTTCAAAGGTGATTTTAGTTTTGGGAAAAGCCCAAGTCACAGGGCACCAAATCTGGGCTGTAGAGGGGCTGAGTCACCTGACTGACTGCTGTGTGAGCAGTTGCATTGTCTTGATGAAGCTGCCAATCTCCAGTTGCCCATATCTGCAGCCTTCTGTACCATCCGAAAGAGTTTCCGCAAAGGAATATTCAAGCTTAAAGCAAAACTTGATGCAGATCTGTTGCTCTAGTTGTTTGGTCATTTTGAATGGGATGGTCACACATTACACATGTTCACTCAGTGGCATCTGCCTCTACCACTGACTAGTAGAGTGAAGTCATCATGGTTCATGAATGTGCATTCCAGTGCACTGTCCTTGGCTGCAGGGTTATTTTAATGTTGTGCAAACCATTCTTGTTATATTAACAATGGCTGGATGTTTACCAGACAGACCTCATATCTTTTATCTTTTTCTAAAATTTTATTCATTACTTTTAGACAGAAGGGCAGGGAGGGAGGAAGAAAGGCAGAGAAATATCAATGTATGGTTGTCTTTCACCTGCCTCCAGCTACGGATCTGGCTGGAGACCTGGCTTGCAACCTGGTTATGTGCCCTGGCTGGGAATCAAACCAGCGACCTTTGGGTTTGTGGCTGGCACCTATTCAGGTGACGGCTTAGGCCTTGTATATTTTATTACATTTTATGAAGCTGCTACAATTATCCCAATATCCCCCCAAACCCAGCACCACCACTCCCTTATTCTATCCCACCCGTTTGTTTATATCCATGGGACATACGTGTAAGTTCTTTATTCCATTTCCTGTGCTATACTTTACATCCCCATGACTATTCTGTGACTACCACTCTGTAATTTTTTTAAAAAAGGTTTTATATTTATTATTTAGAGAGAGGGGAAGGGAGAGAGGCATAGAGGAAGAGAGAGACATCACTGTATGGTTGCCTTTCACCCACCTCCAGCTAAGGACCTGGGTGGAGACCTAGCTTGCAACCTGGTTATGTGCCATGGCTGGGGAATTGAATCAGCGACCTTTGGGTTCGCAGGTCAGCACCTTATCCACTGTGCCACCAGCCAGGGCCTCATTCTGTAATTCTTAATACCCTTGCTTCTTTATCCATTCCCCCACAGGCCCTGCCCATTTGGCACCCATCAAAACAACCTCTGTATCCACGATTCTGTCTGTTCTTTTTGTTTGCTCAGTTTGTTTTTTAGACTTAATTATTGATAGATAGGTAATTATTATTTTCTGCTCATAGTTTTGGTAAGTCCCTTTAACATTTCATACAATAATGGTTTGGTGATGTTTTTTCTTGTCTGGGAAGCTTTTTATCTGCCCTTCAATTTTAAATTATATATTTGCTGGGTTGAGCAACCTTGGCTGTAGGTCCCTGCTTTTCATGGCTTTGAACATTTCTTGTCAATCCCTTCTAGCCCGCAAAGTTTTGAGAAATTAGCTGACAGTCTTATGAGAACTCCCCTATAGGTAATGATCTGTTTTTCTCTTGTTGCTTTTAAGATTCTCTATATTTAACCTTTCCTATTTTAATAATGATGTGTTTGGACTAAGCCTCTCTGCATCCCTCTTGTTTGGGACTCTATGCTTTTCGGACTTGCATGTCTATTCACCAATTAGGGAAGTTTGCTTTCATTATGTTTTCAAATAGATTTCTAATGTTTTGCTCTTTCTCTTTTCCTTTTGGCACCCCTTGATGCAAATGTTGGTATGCTTTAAGTTGTCCAAGCGGCTCCTTACACTATCCCCATTTTTTTTTTTTTTTTTTGATTCTGTATTCTTGTTCCGTATCGTTGCTTTATCCATTTTTACTGTTGATTCCCTGTAAATTGTTATTTCCATTAGTAGATCCTTCACTTTAGCCTTAGTCTTTTATAGACTGTTGAGGTCCTCACTAAGTTCCTTGATCATCCTTATAACCAGTGTTTTGAACTCTGCATCTGATAGATTGCTTATCTACATTTAGTCATTTAGTTCTTTTTCTGGAGTTGTGATCTTTCATTTGGGCCATGTTTCATTATGTCTGCATTTTGGCAGCTTCCCTGCATTTGTTTCTGTGTATTAGGTCTAACTACTATGAGTGTCTTGGTAGTGTTGATTAATGTAGGTGTCCTATAAAGTCCAGTGGCACGGCCTCCCCTATCACCCAAGATGGGCACTCAAGGTGCACTCCTCCTGTGGTTGAGCTTTGCTTGCTGTTGGCAAGTAAACGGGAGGGATTTACCCAGGTCAGTCAGTTCCAAGGACTGGCTATGATCACTGATCACCAATCTCCACCCTCTGCGGAAGATCAGCTATGCAGGAGCCAGGTGATGGTGCTGACATGGTCTGTGGCTGTCCATTGGATGCACAGGCTCTGGGGTTTCCTAGTGCAGGCCCGGGTTTAGCCACCACCTGTGTTCAGTCTGGGGCCACCCAGCATGAGCTACACAGCAATCTGTGTACAGGTGGCTGCTACTTGTGCTCGGCTTGGAGGTTCCCAGGTAAAGCCAAATCAGGATCCAAAGCTGGCTGCTGCTAGTGCTGGGCCTCGAGATGCTAGGCCAGAGGTATAGTGGCTCACTGAGGCTGATTGTTGCTTGAGAAGACTTAGGAAGATGTGAAGCTTGAGCTGAGAATCGCCATACATATGGGAAAACTGCTGTTATCAGCGTGGGTGAGCCGTTAAACTGGGTGGAAAGGAGCATTAGGGTTTCTCCAGGATGGTGCAAACCATGTGATATGCTCCACACATCTGCCAGCTCAGTGGCTTTTTGGGGGGAGGTCTCAGAAAAAGAACAATGGCCTCTGCTCACCTGTCTGGGAGAAAGCTGTTTCACAGCTCTTGCCCGGATGTCAGACATTTTAGTTCCTCCCTATATGCCACCAGTTCCTTTCAAGCTGCTACCCCAGTGCTGGGGCTCAGAGGGAGTCAGTTTGAGTAGGTCTGTGTATGAGCCCTTTAAGAGGCACTACTTGGGAATCAACAGAGTTCCTTTTACCAACTTAAACTCTGCTGGTTTTTATAGTCAGTAATGTTATGGAAGCTTATCTTCCTGGTACTGGAACCTTGGACTGAGGGGTCTAGTATGGGGCTGGGATCTCGCTCCTGAGATATCTCTTCTGAATTTTTATCCACCACACATGGAAATGGGACCAGCCAGTTCCGTGTCTCTGTGTCTCTTACCAGTACGGACAAATGAAATTGCTTTAGTTCCATATTTGTCAAGATTTCTATTCAACCTGATTTCTGATGGTTCTGAGTAACGGGTGTTCAATAGTTTAGTTGTAATTTTCATGTGGTTGTGCAATGAGGAGAGCCATGTTTACCTATGCTTCCATCTTAATTTGAAGTCAACACTGTATTTTTTCTATGAGGGAACGAACTTCAACACTTTGGCCTGAATATCAGTCAAACTGATGGAGGGTTTTTTTAAACTCTTTAATCCAAAGCAGAAGTGTACTCTCCATCATTTAAACCTAAGGGGATTTCTATCTCTTGTGCAATTTAAATTATAAGATGTTGAAGCAACCTTGATTTTTATACTTTATATACTTTTCCCATATGCTTTGTACCTTATAACTTCATATAGGCCTAGGTTTTGTCACAACTTTACTTTGCTATTTCATTTTTAAATCTTTCTAATCACGTTCACTTTTTACCAAGTCTCTCAATAATCCATTTCTGTAATATATTACAGGGGTTTATCACTGGGAGACAGGTGCCAATACAACTGAACAGTTGCTGTCTGAGGGTGTGATGAATAACAGGTGTACAGTGACCCAATCGCTGAAGACTTAGAAAGAAATGATTATGATTATGCTGTATACCTATTATTTAGGTAGTGACCTGTAGACCGAAGAGTTGACACACAAGTTGTACTTTATGCAATTATTCAGAGTTAATATATATTACGGTAACTAAAACTTTATCTTTGTTGTTGGGGAACCAGTGTTACTTAACTAAACTGTGGTAACTAAAGCTTGGGCATACTGGAATTGTACAGAGAGGACTGTCTATAGGTTCAACAGAAAAAGAATATAGAGATCTTAGAGGCAGGAGGTACTTTTTATAAAGACAAGGAAGGCTCACAATGGTGCAATAAGATATAAATTTGAGGAACTAAGCAAGTCTGAGTGTCTATGTTTTACTATCACAAATCTTAAAGAGTTATAAATTAGATTAATTTTATTTTTCTACCAAGATGTCTGCCCCTCACTCTTCTTTCTTAATGCTAGGCTGGAAAACCAAGGGGTTTATGGCAAGAAGGGAAGTTATGCAAGAAAGCAGTGGTTGTCCAACAGGATAAGTTAAAGGTTTTATCATGTAGTATGAAGAATTAAAGGAGGAAAATAGGCCCACTGAAAATAAAATGAAGGTAAAAAGGTGCAGGCCAGGAAAAACAGGCAAACCTATTCAGATAATCTGATCTAGCAACTTTCACTGCCATCCATAGTGATGTGTCCAGGTGAATTAAAGCTAGTCCAGTTAGAAGGCTTGTTCCCACTACGAAATTAGAAGCCTTTCTCCCAATATGGGTGCTAGTTAATTATTTGCAAATGTACAAACACAAATTGAGTAGCTGAGAACAGAGTTGAAAAATTCAAAGCCCAGGCTTAACTACCACACTGTCTACATTTTCCCTAAAAACCCAGTGAACTTTATATATTTGAACCTCTCACATGGCTATTTGGTAGGACAGTTTCTGGTCTCTTACAGAAGGGGCAGTGCCTTGCTCATCTTGTAACACCCCCTGCTTTGAATGGGGGGTATTCAGATAAGGAGTACGAGTTAGTTGAATCAACCATTCACACGCTTAAATCTGGTTCTGCAGTATGAATTTGGGCAATCTGCTACTTCTCTGAAAACCTGATTCCTTACTATTGAAGGGTTGTGGGCATTAAAAGAAGGGACTGGTTAAAGCACTACACAGAAGCTGGCACAGGCATTCAATAATAACCCATTTAATGCGTGTTTACTGAATGCATAAACCGTGGCCATTCTTAAGTCATATTTTCAGTAAGAAAATTGTATTTAAAATTGTATTTTAACAGTTACTTGGGCATTTCCATGTAATATTCTACGTCACTAATTTTTACAGAAGCAACTGGGTGAGAAGATGACAAAATGCATGTATGAGTTAACACCTTTCAAAAATGTTTTAAGTTTTCTTAGCTAAAAGTTCACACTGAATATTTGGATATTTGATTCACAGAGCTAAAATAGGGGTAGAAGATAGTTGCTGGCTTGATTAACCTCATAACAACCAAATCCAAAATCTACAAACACAAAACTATAAGAACCAAAAACTTTATCTACTGTCTACAAAGCACTAGAAGACATATGACCAGAAAGAGAAAAACCTAGGTAAGAGGTTTTAGGATATGGGGTGCTACTATACTCTGGATAATGGAACTTCTAGCAGAACATGTTTGATATTTGATTTTTAATTTTTAAAATACCAACCACCATTATACCACAACCAGCCAACTAGTAATATTCAGTTAAATTACAACTTCACTGTGATTTTTTAAAAAAGAAATTCTGCCACCCAAATCTCCAATGTAGGCCAGAAGATAACTGTCAGCTTTGGAACCCTTTGTTTTTAGAGAAATACTGTAAGTAAAAAGATGGTACCCATTAAGGTTACAATGTCAAAATTATCTGTTCACTGCTGCTGTATTCTCCAGACCTTTTGGGTCTCTTCCATAAAAAGATTCCAAATCAGTAATACTTATCAGTAATCTACATCTACACAATTACCCCAAAGAAACACTAAGCATTAATTATCCTACTTGTCAGGCCTTTTAAAAGGCTTGGCACACTGTTAGCTCCACAATTAGAATTTCCCCATCATTCCAAAAATAATTAAAACAAGATTCTACCTTCAAGTTAGCTCTTCTCCCCCAAGAACCTAACTGACAGAATTAATTTGTTTTTCTCCCTCCGCTCACAATTTTGCCAATCTGCACTGGTGTCTATTTCTGGTAATAGTGAAATAAAAATGCTTCTTGCCAATTCCCACAGTGCATTCCACACTACAACCTGTCATTGCATTTTTTCAAGGCTTATGTATATCTTCTTTTTCTAGTTTCCTAAAGGAAAAACCCTAAAGGGCTATATTCTTGGGGGTAAAAGCTGAAATTCAGAGAAATGAATGCTATGTATTTATTCCATAGGTTAGGACTTGGTTGAACATTACTGGTGACTACATCAAGTGTATAAAAAACTTGAGAGAATGGCAAAAATAACAAAAATTGAAGTTCCGCCAAAAGTTAGAAAACCTATAAACTACGCTTCAGAGACCGAAACAGAGAGCTAACATATTATTTCTGAGATATTTTCAATAGTAATTTCCCAGACATAGGTTGAGCCCATCAATGGAGTTACTAACATTTTATTCATCTCAGAACTGGTATGGATCTTTGTCCTTCTTAACATGGCATTTAAGAAACGATACAATCTGTAGAATTACACATTTAACCCTACCTAAAAACACAATGCACACACCTCCAACTTTACATGAGTTTCTCAGAAATGCAGTTTGGTTAAGTGTGCCTAATAGCTAAGTATGGCAGAGGTTACCCTACTGATCAGCACAGTTCTGTAAACTGGTAGTTTCTAATACAGTATTTAAATATAGTGTTGCCTTATTTACTGCTAGCTTCCTACCATGAAAAATAAAGAGATTTTATTAGCTTAAGTTAATTATAGATCAGCATTTTATAAGCACAAGCTCCAGTGTCTTTCCTCTTAGTTCCCCCTTTTGGCCTAGTTTAACTCTTCCTTCTTTAAAACACTTAATCTCATGGATACCTGATTTCAATTTTCCCTTTCTTTTTATAAAGGTTCTTAAGTTTTCTATGGCCATGGCCTGCCCACTCAATTCCACAGTGAGAATGTATCTACGTAAGTGATGGCCATGCCTGTTCTTCCTCCTGAGGAATACCTACTATCTTAGAACTTTACTTACAGCAAGCAACATAAGACAACAACAGAAAATGACATTATTATCCCAAATATGTTTTCCCTCTTGGCCTTTATATTCCCTTGTATTATCTTCTCTTCTGTATTCTTTCCATTGGGCACACAAACTCAGAAATACAAGAGTAGAAACAAAAAGTAGGCAGGGTTCTGACTAGATCTGTAAGTGTAATTAGCTGTTCTTCTGCCACTTCTCTCTACCATATCATTATTCCTTCCACCTTCTTTCCACTGTCTCTCATTATTTGCAATTACTAGTGAACATTCTGCACACTTCCTTCTCACCTAGTCCTTTCATGACTGCTATCCATATTAAATTTTCTGGGTAGCATGTATCCTCAATTGCCTATGCTGCCTAGAAGGAACTACGGCAGCCTCTCACCTTCCTTTTTCCCTCCTGGGTGGTTTGAGGTGCTTCCTCCCAGTTAATTACAAAAAGGTGCCATACAACTGAAAGATATTTTCCCCTTTCATCTGAATCAAGTTTCCCAAAACTGATGCCCTACATTTTTCAATTTTTGCTACATGTAGAGTGAATTTCCTGTACCTTACCCACAAAAGATGCTAAGCAGTATTTACTGCTTATGTCCAGCAGTAATAGGCAAGAACTGGAAAAGTTTTGAGTTGTTGTAAAGAGATTTCTATTAAACTATCATTTTCCAAACTTATGTTCCATATAATTCCAATTTTGTGGGTTTTAATAGGCATTATGGGTGGGCATGGGAGTGCACAGGATTCTTTAGTCAAATATGCATGGGAAACACGGGGTTTTACAAAGTTAAATGAGTTTCTTTAGGATTGCTGACAGGCCATCTAATACACCAAAAGAAATCTCTTAAAGAGTATTAATGAACAGATGGATGGATATAGTTTGCTACATGACTTAACTCTTATTTGTACCTGCATTACATTTTGTATAAAACTGCCAGTCAACAATGTGTTAAGGAAATATTGTGTGAAGTGTTTACCATACAACCTGACTCCCTATCTTTTTTATTTCTGGGGAGTTTGTTCCAGGCCTCAATTCCTCCTCTGTAAAATGAATACTTACTTCATAGGATTATTATGAGGATTGTAAGTTAATACATGTAAAATACCTATTAAAATAATATATGTTAAAGTACATATCAATACATGGTCTTATCAATTTCCTTCATCCCAAAAGGAAAAAGGCTTGATTACTTTGAATGCAGAGGAGGCTCAAATACTCAGCCCAGTCTCTGGTATGTAGTAAACACTCAATAAAAGCTTGATGAAAAGCCTGAGAAATAAATAAATACTACCTTGAATAACTCAAATATTATTTCCAAATCACTATAAAACACCCAGAAAATCCATTATATTTTATTAGGTTCCCTCATTCTCCTTTATAAGTATTTATTTATATAAAATATGAAAATAGGAGACTGGTTGTCATTCTTTGTTTAAAAGTATTAGAACCCCAAAGAAGCAAAATACACATTCTTCTCAAATGCACATGGATCACTCTCCAAGATAGACCACATGGTAAGTCACAAGACAAGCCTCCACAAATACAGGAAAATTGAAATCATACAAAGTATCTTCTCAGATCACAATGGCTTGAAACTAGAAACCAAATTCAAGGGAAAAACCCAAAAATTCTCTGAGTCATGGAGACTGAATAACATGCTTTTAAGCAATGAAGGAGTCAACAATGAGATCAAAGATGAAATCAAAAAATTCCTGGAAACAAATGACAATGAACACACAACAGCCCAAAACCTATGGGATGCAGCAAAGGCAGTTCTCAGGGGGAAATTTATAGCAATACAGGCCTTCCAAAAAAGGTTACAAGAAGTTTATAAAAACGACCTAACCACAAAGCTGCAAGAACTAGAGGAGCAACAACAAACAAAGCCCAGAGCAAGTAGAAGGAAGGAAATCATCAAGATCAGAGCAGAACTAAATAACTCAGAGATTCA